>JAADVF010000088.1:0-61099 GCA_023334555.1 Elongisporangium undulatum | reverse complement strand
TCGATCGTGCAGAAGGGAAAGTTCTCCGCGGGGATGTTCAGCTTGGACAGGCAGTTGAAGAACGTACTCTTGCCCACGTTGGGCACGCCGACAATGCCGATCTTGACATTGTTTCCGGGGCGGCCCAGGTACACGCGCGGGGTCTAGACAGGAGTCACGTCAGCTCACGCCTTACAGGTGAATAGAGACGACATCTAGAGTTGATGGAGGCGCCTGTGGCTGCCTCTATGGCCGTGGATGTACGTACTTCATCGGACTTCTTCTTCGGCGGCATCTTTACCAAATGAGCTTGATGAGCAAAATGGCTGGAGGTCTGCAGAGCGCTGCAGCAACTTTAGCAGGCGAACAGAAACGAGCCATGCGACAAAGGTATACGGAGCTTAAGTTGCTGAGCCAATATGGTTTTAAACGAATGTGCGATTGGTGTACTATTCAGGTAGCCAAAAGCGACATGTGTATTAAACTTATAAAAATGCACAAGCCAGTTGCCAAGGGAGGGCAAGCTAAAGCGTGGCACCAACGGCTGGATTGGCTTCCTCGTTCATTGGAGCTTGAGCCGCCACATCAGAGCGCAGTTGGTCCATGGCTACAAAACGACAAGAGGCAGACGTGAGCACAATGACATAAATACAGCAATGAGCACTACAGCAAACATACCCTTCTTCTTCTTGGTGGCGACGATAGCGAGCGCCGCAAAGACCAAGACCATGACTCCGATGAACGCACCAACGCCAGCGAAGATCACACCAGGCGCACTGGAGCTGCTGGACAGCGTGTTGCATGTCGTGATATCCTTGACACTGCAGTCACTACCAGTGTAGCAGGATAAACAGCTGCAGGACTTGACGCCACTGGTGGTGATGCATTGGCCGTAATCACCGCAATCCGAGGACGAATTGCAAGAGTTACCACCACTGGTGACCGTGTAGGTGCCACCACAAATGTCCTGCTCCGTAGTTCCCACTGCCGACGAGATTGCGACGTCACATGCAGCACCAGTATCGGTACACACGACTCCTTCTCGCGTGACCGTCGTCCAAGTGTCGTTGGCAATAACCTTGAGATCCGCAGAGCTGCAGCTGCTGATGATCCATCCATCTGCGGTCGCTCGAGAGTTCGACACAGTGGTATTCGTCTGCACATCGGGATACCACGTGCACTTGGTGTCATCCGTCCACTCGGCCGGATCCGAGTACGGCGTGTACTTCGCAAACTTGGTCTTCAAGTTGGTGAAATCCGTGGTCTTGGTTGTACTGGGCTGGCCCAGCATATCCGTTGAACCGCCTAGTTAACACGATGAGAGAGCATGAGCCACCATCCATTGATTCCATGAGCTACAAAGCACCAGCATACCTGTGAACATGGGGAACAACGAGTCCGTTCCCAGCATGGCTTCACCATACGAATACGCAAGGCCGCCCGACCAAACCTCCGAGAATAAGTTGGTCTCGGACGGCTCCTGGTAGAAGTACGGCACCATGCCCCAATCTCTCGTCGTGGACGACGAGGTCTTACAACCGTATTCGCCAAAGGCGAGAACGATGGGGATACCTTCAGCCATCGTCAAGAAGCGCTGGTACGATTCTGCAAAGGTGTTGTCTGGGCACCAACGGTACTCGTTGATCAAGTAGATGTCGATACTCTTGACCATGTTGCCATCAGTCATCTTGTCACCGCAGAGAAGCCCCTGGACCTTGAGAACGTGGTAATTATCGGCATCGGAAATGATGGTGCCGTAACTACTGTCGGCGGCAGCGTATGCCAGCGGAATGAGGCGGATCTTCTTGCCGTTCACGGTCATCCAGTTCTTCAGGTCGATGACGTACTGCTTCACGCATGCAGCGGCAGTCAGATCAGCCTGCATGATTTCGTTGGCCACGACAATGCCGAGCGTGTTGTTGTACTGCGCAAAGTTCTTCACGATCTGCTCAGCAATACATAACAGCAGGTCAGTCAGTCAGTGGGTGCTGTACATCCTCCTTCCTTGCAACAAGAACTTGCCTTCTTGCCAAAGTTTAGCAGCAGCGCAGGGTAGCACGTGTTAGTGAGGTCCGTCGTCTTGACTCCGTTTGAGGAAGTCGTGGTCGTGCCCGTAGGTCCGAGCGTCTTGGTGATTGTCGAGTAGCGGTAATCGCCGTAGTAGTCCGAGTTGGCGGGCGAGGCCGAGATCAGCACGTAGATGCCCATGTCGGCCATGTCGTTCATGAAGTCCGCGTAGGATTCATCCGGGTTGGCATTGTACAAGCGAAGCGTGTTGAACTCCAGGTCGGCCAGGTTCGCCTTGATTACGGCCTTGGAGTACTTGTCGTAGTAGGTGTCACTGACGACATATTCGTACGTGATCTATTACACCCAGACACACACCACAACCAACAGATCAGTCTCCCTGTGTCCCCCCCCACGTGGCAGCAGCAATGATCCGCATGCAAGCGAGAAAAGAGAGCCAACGCACCCCCTTGATGAAGAACCGCTCCTTGGTCTGTTCATTGTACATTTTGTTGCCACGCACTAGAATAGGCGCGATGGCCTGGGCCGAGTGCAGGCAGAGCGCCACACAGGCCGCCATGAGCAGCGCCGTGGCTCGCGGGCGCTTCATGTTCCCTGTCGACAGCGTCATGAGGCCTCTCTGCGCCACGCAACTGCACGCAAATGAGCTCCTGATGCAGACTGCCGCTTTATTCGCGGAGGGAGGTTCAGGAGCCGTCAGGCTCAGCGAGCCCTACCCCGATGTACCATACGGGGGTTTTATGTACCTCATGAAGTCAGATGTCCAGATCAAAAGAGTATAGTGATTGGCTATAATTGAGATAGTATGCATATTGATTGGTGGAAAAAGAGATCGATGGCTAAAATGGTCGGTTTCCAAGAAATATCAGCGGGTGACCCCAAACGAAAACGAGTGGTTTCTGCGCGGGTTGTACTAAATATAATTTATCAACTAAATAAATAGACTTGTGTTTTGTAGCGAATCATCTCATTTATTATGGCTCGAGCGGAATGAAAGCTCATTTGACTAAATATGGTTCAAGTATGAGCTACAGAACTAACCCACCAGTATTTCAAACGCGGCTGGAAGGAATCGTAAATGGATTGTGGATAACAGCAGCTATTTTAATAGCTGCTATACTGCACGTGCCTGCTCATCGCACTGTGCTTCATACACAAGGGACTCCAGTGATGTGGCTCTGCATCGTGCTGCATCCGTTGAGACAGTCTCATTTCAAGTGCGAACCTATCCTTTCAAACTGAAATTTCACCTCCTCCTACCCTGGCCCTACTGTCGTGTGCAGCTCTAGAAAATGAAATTTACCATGTTTCTGGAAATATTCCATAAGTATACGGTAAAATTATACAAGTATACGTACACAAGTACGGTGTAGGAATTGTGTGTTAATCCATTTTATGAAATTACGCATCACATCTAATAGTCGAAAGTTCTAGCACTCATAACGCTTGCAGAAGCTAGCGATGCGCTCGTAGGCATCGCTCAGAACCTCATGCGGTGCAGCGTACACGATGCGGAAGTAGTTGGCCATGCCGAAGCACTGACCAGGGAGAACGAAGACCGATTCCTCGTCGAGAAGCTTCTGCGTAAAGTCCAGATCGTCCTTGATGCCGTTCAGGATCCCCGTGTCGATGCGAGCCTACAAATTGCGAGCGTTAGTTCCTTCAAAGCCAAATCCAACATCATCAGGAGAAGATTAACTTACCATCACGTACATGGCGCCCTGCGGCACGACCACGTCCAGGCCGCGAACCTTGCTCAAAGCAGTCGTGGTGAAGGCAGCGTTATTCTCCAGAATGTCAAAGTACTCCTTCTTGAACGCTGCGAGGGACTCGGCTTCAGCGCTGCCAGGAACTGGCGTCAGCAGATCGGGGATCGCGCTCTAAAGATCGACAAATAGAGTGAGTATAGTCACATAATGATCCAATAGTAAGCTTTGAGCCTACCTGGACAATGGAATTGGCGCCAAGAATCATCTGGGAGAGCTTGAAGTAGGCGGTCCGCACGTCCTTCAAGACTTCGTTGCGGTCGTGGACCATGATCCAGCCCACACGCCAGCCAGGGACAACGTAGTGCTTGGCCAGGCCGCTGATGGAGATCACGGGGACCGTTTTCGTGAGAGACGCCGCAGGATAAAACACGTTGCCGCCGAACACCATGTCGCCATATATTTCATCCTAAAGATTTAGAGCAATACCTCCAGTCAGGACGACGTACAGGGCCAGCAGAATCAAGAGATTCACTTACAGAGATGATCGGGATCTTGTTGAGCTCAGCGACAGCAAGGATCTTTTCGAGATGGGGCTATTGTGTATTTCAGTGTTAACGCAGGATTCACAACAAATGGACGCAGGCAGATGCAAGGCTCACCTTAGAGAAGACGCTGCCGCAAGGGTTCGAAGGATTGTTGATCAAAATCGCCTTGGTGTTTTCATCCACAAGCGACTGCAGGTGGTCGAGATCGATCTCCCAGTTCTTCTCGGGCTGCAACAATGGTTTCAGTCACTGAGTTCAAAGGCACAGCAAGACTCAAACGAGCTCAGTGAAACGCACCAGAAGGTTGTAGAACTTGCACTCGATCTCGTGGGCATCACAGATGACCTGGTACAGCGGGAAACCAGGGTTCGGCAGGAGAATGTTGTCGCCTGTGAAACACCGCTATTGTAGTCAGACAAGCCATATTTTTTCATGATGTGACGCAAATGGCGTGAACGTACCAGCATTCAGCAGTCCGGTCAATGCGATGTCAAGGGCCCCAGAGCCACCGCTGGCAATAATGATATCCTGGAAAGAACAATGGCTTGTGTTACCACTACTGTATCCACATGGCGTAATCATGATGCTCGCAATTGGTTTCGTACCTCGCTTGTCAATGGAGCCTGCGCGCTTCCAAAGTACTGCGCAATCGCATGACGGGCCGCCTCGGTACCGGCTGAGTGAATGTAGCCATTGTGTGCCATGGAACTGCGCAACGAAAATCAGCAATTCCTTAGCGTACTCTATCCAGGAGCTCATTCGCGTCATTAGAAGCACATACCGGACATTGCGGACGATCGCTTCGGTCAGAACGTCAGGGCATTTGAAGTTGCCAAAGACAGTCGGGTCGCCTGCATAATCAGAAGCCCACACAGTCCACGGTTAGCCGACCGCTGACGACAGAGAGGAACGCTGTTCACGAACGCACCAAGCGACAGCGGAATGAGCGGCTTGTCCAGACTCTCAGGCTTCTTGATGTTGTCCACGATCTTGCGGATCGGGTTTGAGCACCGGTGGGAGAACTCGGACGGCACGACATTCCAGACCTTCTGAGCCTTGGTCAGGCCATTGGCGGCAATCGTCTGCTGGGCGCTCTCCATGGTCATTGCGGCGTGCTTGCGTCTCGCGGAACTTGGGCTCAGGTGAGCAATTGCAGAAATACCTTGGCAGTTGCGCTGCTTCTGGCAGCAGCCTCACCGACCCCTGGGACGATCGACGCGCCATGACGTCCCATTTGGCTCCGGCCAATCGGATGCGCCGACCAATCGGACTGTTTGGAAGCCACTGGTGCTTCAAGCCCATCCCTTTCTCCTGAGACAATGAGACCGTGGCTGTAGCCATTTTGAACCTCTAGCTGCAATGGAGCCAAAAGGCCAAATTTAGGTCACCCATTCGTCTGCATTAGTAGGAGTCTGTATGTTATCTACTGAGAACCAGAGCTGATGGTGCAGCAGCCGAATGTATCTGCCAGCACGCGAGCGCCCATCTTGCGCTGGAAGTCGTCTTTCTTGAGCAGCAAGATCAGACGAATGCGCTCTTCCTCATCGCCCAGGGCGGCGAAAACGGCCGCGAGTGAGTCAGTGTTGCTGGTGTCTTCGTTGTCACCGAGCCATTGGTCCCAGTGGTCTGTGAGTATTGCTACAAACTCGAGACTCGCCTGCACAAGCAGCGAGCGCCAGACTGCGCTGTGGTCACATGCGAGCTGCTTCTGCACAGCCATCAGCTCCGCATCGTCCAATGCGAGCAGAATCTGCTCTCGCTCAGCCTGCTCTAAGGCATTCACGACCATTTCGACTGTGTCTTGGAGTGAGTGGCGGCTGCCTCTTGTGGAAGAGTGCGCAGTGCGTAAGGAGCGCAGATAACGGGCGCTCTCTTGCTTCACCATGTCGGCTACCAGCACACGCGCATAATAGGCGGACATGTTTGGGTCCTCGATCAGACGCTTGCGACTGCCGTCGAACCAGAAGTTCACGGCGATCGTGAAGGTGTCCGAGTCCACTTGGTGCCACCAGCCTTCTGGAATGAATAGTGCGTCTGTGAATACAGTAGCAAAAGCGTGAGCTAGAGAGACCAACAGAGGCGACGAGATCAGCGGTTCTATCACCTCCTGCGTTCACCTCGAAGCGCTGCGCAGAGGCCTTTGCGAACTCCGGATGGGCCTGCAGGTCCGGCTCGGCCACGTTCACTCGGCTGTGGTTGGCCGATTGCGAGTACACTGGATGCGGATACAAATACGCGCCCTGCGACGGCGGGTACAGTGTGACTCTCTTGCAGCCATGCAGCACGACCAGCACGTTGCGGTACGCGTCGTAGTGCAGACTGGTGCGGCTGGCACGCACCGACATCCATAGGTTCACTTGGCTCAGCGCTTGGCTCGTCAGACTCTCGGGGCTGAAGAGAGCAAGACGCGAATGGCGTGAGCATGCAGCAGTACTAACGACCCAAGCGCACTGGAACTCACATGACAAACTCCTGCATGATGGCCGGAAGCTTGGCACTGGAGCACGTTTCATCCTGCTGGTAGACTGCGATGGGGCATTGGCAGAGATAGAACTCCAGGTTGTCGACCGTTTGCAACCAATGCGCCTTGTTCGCGTACGTGGCCTGATACAGATCCACGAAGTCGCCGAACTTGATCTGGACGCTCTGTCGCGACTGCTCATCGCCCGAGTAGACGCCGAGCGCCGGGTCCTTGCAAGCTAGGTCCACGACTTGCGAGACACGCAAAGCCCATGAGGATGGACATGAATGGATCGCGTTCTGTGGCGAATTGATCGACGTACCGGTCTCGCGATGTGCTTTGATCGACGCTAATTCATGGATTGACTTTGGGTTGAACCGACCTGCGGCTGCAGCGCTCATGCATCGCGCAGCGAAGCCGCTAGCGAACGTTGGCGCATGGCCCGTGACTTCCATGAAGACGGCGTTCGTACTTTACAGGGTTGACATGGTACCGTACAATTGGACAGCTTCTTGCATAGACACACGTCGCAGATGAGCAGATCAACATGAGATACGCTGCCGGTCAAAAGCCCCCCGCGGTAGATTACACCATCCTTAAGTCGTTCTGCGAATGAGGCTTCGAGCCAAGAGGTCGATCGTTACGCATTGCCTCAGGGCTCCTGCGGCGCACTCGCGGGCTCCTCACCCGATCCTGGCTCCGCGGTCTTGGAGTGGCGCACACAAAAGCCGTGGCGCTGTGCCCACTTCATGCAGCCGTCGTGCGCACAGCGCGATCCGCCGCCGTGGGATCGGCATTTGCCGTTGGAGATCGCGCCCTTTTCGCATCCGTCTTCCTGGCAGCGCACGCCGCCGCCATGGGTCTTGCAGCAGCCGCGCGACTGGACTGCGCGCTGGCAGCCCTCGACAGCGCAGTATTTGATGCCGCCGTGCGTGCTGCACTTGTGGCCGAATTGGGCCACGCGTGTACAATCCTTCTGAGAGCAGAACCGGCGACCTCCGTGGCCGGAGCAGGCGTTGTTGTAGCGAGCGAACTTGGTGCATCCAGGCACTTCGCAGCGTCGACGGCGATAGCGCTTGCTGTTCCCACTGCCTTCGTCTTGATCGCCGTCGCTCTGGGTCGTGGCACGGGCAGAGTCCGACATGGGCGACTGTTTTCCGTCTTCTTGAGCATCCTTGTCGGTCTTGGGAGGTCCCTGTCCATCGGGAGACGGCTGTGTGGACTGCGATGGCTCGCCGCTGGCTGGAGCTGCCGCCGTTGTCGCGGCCCCTTCCTGCGTCTGGCCAGACTGATTGGTCTTGGCCATGCCGGCCGCCATCAGCAGCGTGTCGATCCACTCGCGCACTGGCCGTGCTTCGGTTGTGTCACTCGCCATTTGTGGCGCAACGGAGGCGACTGGCCCGCTCATACTGCTGCTCGTGCTTCAGGCTCGCTCGTTATCCTCTTTGTGTTCCGAAGACTCACGCCACACCCATTCATAGGATACAGGAGCTTGCACAGGATATCCAATTATAGGGTTCACATACATGTTAATAATATCATAATATGTATCCATTAATGCTTTAATTATTGGAGCAATATTCTAACAAAGAGGTAGTAAGATATCGCAGGTTTGCGTGCAGGTGTGCACCATGTCGCACATTGAACGGCTCAGCCAATGCGCGGCCCTGAACCGGTTTTCGCAGGATCGCAATGAAGAGCGAAGAGAAGGCGGCGGTAACCGGCACTTATTCGCCTGCGTCTGCTGATTGAGAAGCTCCAAGAAGACATGCGAAGTGTGTTCTCTGGTCCATTCAGAGCTGCCGCTTCCAGAGATCCAAAGCCGAGCGAACCCTTCTGGAGATGCCGGTTCTGCTCATCAAGCAACCATGACGATCAGGCAGACGCGTGCGTGCTGTGCAAGCGCCCGCGACTGCCGGAATGGCTGCATGTTAAAGCTCAAGCTTTTGAGGTCCGTCTCGTCTCAATTATAGAGTTACATGGCTAGTGATCATCGAGTTACAATCATGCGCTATTAGGTCGACATCGGCGTGCAAGTGATCCTGCCGGGGGATCCTGGTGGTAATGTCCTGGGCGTTGTCACTGAAATCGATTTAGCCAAGCGAAACATCGTGCTAATGGTCACCAAGGAGTCGACCAGGAGCAAGACCCAAGCGCTTGCGTTTTCTGCGATGAGTTACAATGCCGGTCAGATTCAAGAGCTGCGCCTCGTGACAGACCAAAGCGATCGCGGCTATCTGGATTCATTGGGCATCTGTGGCGATTGTCGCTGTGTCTTCCGCGTGCTGTCGTGTGATCAGCCTCCAGCAGAAGACGCCAAGCTGGAGGTCGCTTTGCTCCAGGCTCAAGTGACAACTTTGCTAGCTCAGAAGCAGCAGATGATTCGCATTAAACAGTTCGACGCTGTTCTCTCATGTGCGACCCACATCAAAGAGCTGCAGGCTCAGATACAGCTAGCGAAGCGGAAGCTTGAGTACGCCAACGTCGCGTTGTGCCCATATTGTGGCTGGTGCGCATCATAAGCAGCAGAAACAAAGGCGTGAGTGCTAATCTTTTCTCGAGTCTGATACTTTCTTAAATACTACGACCACAGAGATTGTGCGATACTCTAAGAAAACGCTTCGGTACACTAGAGAACAACTTTCGACTCTTACCCTGTGTTGGTTGGGCCGGACATCACTCTCTCATTGGATCACACACCAGGAATCATTGTCAGCGGGACCCATCATGCCCGTCATGCCGATATCCAAATTCTTCATTGCCGAGGCCACATGGCTGACGAAGAACGGATGCCACACGCGGTCGTACAAGAATCTCGCAGTGAACGGCAGCTCGTCCTTGAACGCTTGGGCCTCTTTGTCGCCGCCCCAGACTCGACATCGCTCTACGATCCACGGAATAACGACCTTGCGCGGCTTACACGATCGGAAGACTCGCGGCATGACAAACCGCTTGAACGATGTCTCCGTGAACGCTTCGCCCAGCGACGGCATCATGGCCATCTCTTCCATGGTCAGCACATTGTAGAGCAGCATGTTCAGTTTCCGGATATCGTTTTGCAAGGACATGAGGTTGTCCTGCCAAAAGTTGATGGCCGCAGAGTACAAAAGCTGGTCTTCCTGGAGGATAATGGTCTCTAGCAGCATGAAGATCGCGTCGTAGTACTCGATGATCTCGCATTTGACGGTGTACTTGATGTAGATCAGCGGTAGGAGCACCTTCATCTTTACTTCGTGCTGGCACTTGAGGAACTCCATGAAATAGCTTTTGAACCACGTGAAGAACTCGCTCACGTTCCACTCCATCGGGGTCGCTTTCTTCTGACTGCGCTCCAGAAAGCGATCAATCACGTAGAGCGCGTGGCGAATGGGCTCATGCAGCCCCAGCAGGAACTTGGAGTTCCAGCTCGTGTCGATGTCTCCTCCTCGGGCCAACACGGTCGAAAACACAATGTTGTCTCCGTTTCGCAGTGGGCCAGAGACCGGAGCGCTCTTGATCTGCGCCAGCTGCTGCTTGGCTGAAAGCGGAGGCCCAGCGACAGCCGCTGGATTGTCTTCTCCGTCGGAGCTGTTGCCGCTCTCGACGATATTCAGCAACTGGCTGAAATGGCGAACCTTCTGGGATTTCGCGGCCTTGCCGTTCTCCTCGCTTGCAGCAACGCTGACAGGCTCCAGCTCGGCGGTCCAAAGGTTCAGGCCATCATGCTCCGGCACCGCGCCCTCGTAGCCGCCTTTGTAGTCGACCGTGGTCAGCACATAGGCCACCTGGGTGATGTCGATGTATTTGCGTACGCTCTTGGCTTCGCGCTCGGCCGTCGTGGGCGGCGCCGTCCAGATATTCGTGTAGAACTCGATGTCGTCCACGGGGAAATGCACTGGCTTCTTCGAGCGCTTGCTCCTGCTGACGCCGGACAGTTTGATGCTGCCCAGAGGCTTGCGCCTGCCTCCGTGCATGACGAACGAGGGCTCGCCCGTGAGCTTGACGGCAGTCTTGGGCCGCTGGAACGACAGCTCTCGCCCGCGGACAGTCATGATGATGCACACGCGCGCAATCGGCCAGTGGCAGGCAGGACGGGAACTGGTGGCGGTTGGGTGGGGGTTGTGGCCGCGAGCGTGATGCGTCTGGAGAATTACTCACTCAGATTCTCTTCCTGCACTCGGTCATGCGCTTTGGCGCTTCCCCTAGAGAACCGGCAGCTGCCAGCGAGAGAGAAAGAACGCCCAGCAAAGTAGAAACGGGCCGTCGATCTTGGATTTCAGCCAATTGGATGGCGCTGTGAGCACTAATACGCTTTATGATTGGATATAAATGCATATATGTACATGTATTTTAGCCAATCCTATACGGAGAAAAAGAGAAATGTATCCATTACAGGTTGCACAGGGCGAAAACCCTTTGTAAATTGATTGGTGCAGTCCAGTGAAAAGTTAAATTTTTAAAAAATATGTGTGCGCTTGGGCTACTAGATTTATGTATCTACTAGCAAAATTTCACTGTGAGAAAATGAATTATGGGTCCAAGCTTCTTTGAATGCGCACGAAGAAGCTGAAGCTTGGAGAGCACACGAAGCAGCTTCATGGCATGAAACAGCGTAATAAGTTCCATCAGCATCTGAATCTACAGAGGCTGAACACTCTGAACCTTTACATTCACATGACTAAATCCATGCAATCGGAGAGGTTCGTCTTGTCATGCCTGCCTCAATACAGCGCTGTTTCCCCTCCATTCAAGGACATAGTGCGAAGCTCAAACCTGAGAGAGCAATGAATGATATGGGGCAGGCAGGTCCCATGCGTCGCTGTCCGTGGCACCAGTCGCCGGAAGCGGCAAAGCGAAACGACCTGTAAAAACTCCGGTCGGGAAGCTGTAATTACGCCTTCGTCGCAGAGCGAGATCCTTTTGGTGACGTTTGGGCCCAGGTGTCCCTTGGAGCCGCCGGAGCGTCTTCGGCAAAGGCAGAAGAGTTCGCGCAGGCGCGAGTATGGGGCAGCAGGCCTCGAAGGCCATACCGGCCGACGGCCATGGCAGGTTCGTCCTGCCACCGCAGTACGTACCGCTGTGTGACACCATGAAGGCTGGCGATCCGGCCAGCGCTGTGGCCGCCACCACCGACGAGATCAAAGACGCGCTGGGCAAGATACTGGAGTTCAGTCAGCTGCTTCGGTATCTACCGAAAGGTTCGTCGGGAGTCATACCTGCTATTAGGACGTGCCTGCAACCATACTGACATGTTGTTGTGTCCCTGTGAGCAGCGAGCGAAGTGAGCGGAAACATTCCAATGCTGAGTGCGGAGCAGCAAATCAAGGAGATCGTGAGCTCGGTCGACTCGGTGGACGAGCTATTCCAGTACATTTCAAACCTAGCAGCGATGCCACTGAACACCAGTGCGGGATCTGGATGCAGCCAGGAGAGTGGAGCCACACCGGGCCTGTTTGATGCCCGCATCGCCGGCTACGTTCGCAATTTGCAGGCTTTATACCAGCTCACGAAGCGAGAAAAGTACCGATACGAGCAACGACTGTCGGCGACTCGTTCGCAAGCAACCTCACAGCGGATGGTTGTGCCGCCTCCGCTTCCACTGCCAACGCAGAACTGCATGACGATGGGATGGGACTTGGTCGTGCATTTGCTGAAGGCAACGCGTCGCGAGAACCCGCAGCATTATCTGCGGGCATTGGATATGATCAAGGAGAACCTGTTGTCACTCAAACCGACAACCTACTCAGACAGTATGTATTTGTCACCGTCTGCGTCGTCTGCATTCAATATGCTCAGTGATTGCCTCGGTGAACTGGCATTCCCACTTGGCGACGCCCCTTTGGAGACGGAAGCCAAGTTGGGTTCGAGTACGATCGAAACGCTCGCAGAAGTTGGATTGGTTCGAGGGTCGTTAGCGACGCTTTTATTCGTCGTCTTGAGTCTGATGAAGCAGCCAGACGAGAGCCCGGTCGACATTAGCATTACGCTATCCAAGTTGGCAGCGCTGAAGGAACAGCCGATGTACGGCAAGTGTGAAGCGTCAGGTGAACTCTACAGCTGTGGCCAGAATTCCTATGGCGAGCTCGGCATTGGCGATGACATTGAACGCCATCTACTCAGCAGTGTTCCACTGTGTGGGTGGGATGATATTCGCCAGGTTGTCAGTGGTAACGAGACACTGGCCATCGTGACGAACGACGGAGTCGTCCTTACTTGTGGATTGAACAAAAGTGGTCAATGTGGGCAGGGCCACTTTGATGAGCGCGTGATGCTTCTTCGACCTGTTCAGGCGCTGCGTTCCCAGCGAGTCAAGTTCCTGGCCGCGAGCAATGGCTGCGAGCATATGATCGCTCTAACCGAAACGGGTTTAGCTTACTCTTGGGGTTACAACGATCGAGGCCAACTCGGACATGAAAATCTGACGACCAAGATTCACATCCCAAAGCTCATTGAATCGCTGAAGGATAAGAAGCTCGCTTTTGCTGCTGTGAGCTACCACCACAGTGCCATTGTCGCAGATACCGGCGAGCTTTATACGTTTGGTATGAATGATTGCGGGCAACTTGGCCTCGATCATACGCAGCATCAATCGACTCCCCAGCTAGTAAAAGCCCTGGAAGGCCACGAAGTTACGATGGTTAGCTGTGGTCTGTATCACACGATGATTTGCACATCGATTGGAGAATTATATTCCTGTGGCAAGAATGACTATGGCCAGCTCGGATTGGGGCACAGTCGACTTGTCAAATCTCCGACGCTTGTATCGCTGCCGAACGAAATGATTTGCTTTATTGCGAGCGGTTACTACCACTCAATTGCAGTGAGCACCACGGGACGAACATTCGCATTTGGACGAAATGACTATGGACAACTGGGAATCGGTACAAAGATTCATCAGAACGTCCCCAGCGTTGTGGCTCTGTCCGCAAGCACTCGTATGCTCCGAGCAACTTGTGGCTGCTATCACACAGTATTACTGTCTGAACAAGGTCAAGTGTATGTGTTCGGAAGAAACAACAAAGGTCAGCTTGGAAATCGTGGTAGCGCTGATTCATTGCTTCCAGTTCCTCTCAAGGTCCGCCCAGAAAAAAATTCTCGCAGATGTATTGATATTGCTGCAGGATTTTACACGACCTCCCTTATTGTGGAGCGAAAGCGTGAGAATGAAGACGGCGATCTTGTTATCCTGGATCAAAGCTATATTGTATCGGTTTGTGGCCGTGTTGACATCGATCGATCTGGTGAAATTGAGGGGCTAAGCAACTTTGGTTCCATTTCGACGGTTGGGGTATCATTGTTCCATGGTAAATGGTTTTATGAAGTTGAGGTTGTAACCAGCGGTTTAATTCAAATCGGATGGATCGACGGATACTTTCAAGGTAGCTCTGATCAAGGTGAAGGAGTCGGTGACCATACCCACTCATGGTCATACGACGGTAATCGACAACGACGCTGGAACAGTGGGTCCTCATCGTATGGTGAGAAATGGAAAGCAGGGGATGTCATTGGATGTCTGCTGGATTTAAACGCGTGCGAAATGACGTTTTTCCGCAATGGAATTAATTTGGGCACGGCTTATTCGGATGTTAAATGCTCTGTTTCGGATAAGAAGTCGGGTATGATGCCTGGTATCAGTCTTGAGCGCGGAGAAATCATTCGCGTCAATTTAGGCCACCAGCCATTCGCATTCCCACCAACTGTGGTTGGAGATTACGACACAATTTCGCGAGCGATTATTCCTTCTGCTTCGACTGCAGTACTAAAGTTATTCAAGGATATTGCCACTGCTGGTCCTCCACCATTGCACGGCTCCGCTTCGGTTCTTGCCAAGAACAAACTATTTGTGATAGGCGGAAGCATTGTTTCGGATGGATGTATTCACACTGATGTTGAGGCTAGTAATCACGTGTGGGTATTTCATCTTGATAGCAAGCGATGGGATCGATGGTCGGACTTTCCTATTGGTATTCGCCACCACCAAGTTGTTGCAATCGATGATGACCATATTTTGGTTATTGGTGGTGAAAACAAGGTTCCGACATCTCGCCATATGGATTTGTACAAGTGTTCTACACTAAAAAACACGGATGGCTCATTACCTGCCTGGGAGCTTGTCCAAGGTACGATTGGAGCAGCAACTTCACTGCCCGTAGCACGCGCCTATCACACTTCTTCTGCGGTTCGAGTTCGTCTTGATACAATGGTTTTCATGTATGGAGGCAAATCAGCAGATGGCGAAGTTTTAGGAGACGCGTGGTATTTGTCGTTAGAAGATTACACTTGGTCTCGACTTCCGACTGCACTATCGCTAGACCCGAGTGCGAGATTCGGCTGTTCATCTGCGGTGATTGGCGAATCTGTTTTTGTCTTTGGTGGACAAGACAAGGAAGAAAAGTTTCGGGCAGACATTTGGCGGTATAACACTTTCGACCGCCTGTGGCATATATGCCACGATGATAACATCTCAACTCACGCTGACGCTATCGTGAAAGGATCATCGTCAAGTACATCTGGTGATTTTTTCCCTGTTATGCCAGAACCTCGAATTGATTACAGTATGTGCTCTGATCTCGGGCATGTTTGGATTTATGGCGGGATCAATCAATCTGGGCAACTATTGAGTGATCTTTGGTGCTATTCTATCACTTCCCAAAAGTGGAGTGCTGTCAGTATCAGTTCAGATGAGCCACTACAAGGATGCTGTTTAGCTACATTGTTTGTTGAAAATGGGGCGGCTACCGCCCTCGCAAGCTCTTCTGATAATGCTCAATTAGAAGGTATCCAAATGTATCTGTATGGGGGACAACTATCAAACAATGGAGTGAATGTGTTCTCAAATCAGCTACGATGCATTGTCGCAACAGAATCCACACGATCTTACGGCGTCGATGTTGCCAAAAATGTCACAACAGTTGGGAAATCCGCTCAAGTGTTGAATATGCTGAGATCTAAAAGTGGGAATACTTCTGGTAAAGGTCCTCAGCAGTGCGTCCCAGATGCACTGAACTCAGCTATTTGCCTGCTATCCCACCTCGACCGACTTGCCGGAAACGATATTCCTGGTGAAGACAGCGAATCCGTTCAATTGTCTAGATGCAGTTATCGGTCACTATGCATTGAGCCGAAAGAAAAAACATTCTCAGCGTTGTACTATCTCATGCAAAACGTTGCTGAAAAATTGATTTCGACAAATGGTCAAGTTAGCCACGGTGACTCCATCATTCAAATCCTGTACCCGTTGCTTGTGACGATTCGTCTTCTCAAACTCAACTTTTTCGAGGTAGGGCTACTATTATGTCACTGTACTTATACGTTGCTGACACTGATGTTACATGTAGCTGTCTCGATGCTGTCTTGATGTTGCAGAAATTGGCTTTTCTGAAACCTCTATCGCACCTGGTGGAATTTTGCATTCAATTCGAGAAATGCTGTTCAATGTCGCAGATCACTGCTCGAAGGCATCCCCCCAAGGAGAGTTAGTATGGTTTTACCATGCTTTGAAGCAAGAAACTGCCTCTTGCATTTATTATGGTTTCCCGACACTCTTCCCGTCTATATTGGATCGGTTGGATATAATGAACAAACTCATGAACGACTCTTTGGTAGATCAAGCTTTTTCCTCTGCCGCGAAACAATTACTGATCCCGATGCTAGTACCATGCTTCACAACTCCAAAAATGCTGTTTCAGCTTATGAGTGATTCCAGTACTCTTTTTGAATCAACGGAGAAGACAGCAGCAGCGATTAATATCATTGTTGGATTCACGGATACTCTTCTAGATAAAACGTGGGCGCAGACAACGGATATCTTTGGTAATTGTAGCAGCGTCGACGATATTTGCTTAGTACAAAAAAAGATGGAGTTGCTCGAAAGTAATGCTGAGTTCAAGTGCCTCAACGTCATTGTCCGAGCCGCTATCTTTTGGTGCTCTAGTCTTCCCCAAGAAGGGTGGCAAATAATCCAACCTTTGTGCTTGAAGCTCATCAGCATTACGAATAGCCTCATTGATCGAGCCTCAGCGATTCCCGGCAATCAAATCCAGTCATTACCAAGTTTGATGCAGCATAGTTTTCCAGGGAAGCTTCTTCCATTCATTCTCGTTAGCGCACTGTCTCTTCCGGCCGTTCGCGAATTATTCCCGAGTATTTTGAAAGACTTTTGGCCTCAAGTTGAAGCCCTTTCTTCAAGAATACACGCTGTTCTAGACGTTTTAAAACCTCAGCGTTCAAAGAACGAAGATCCCGAGCTACCTCAAACGCAGTCCTTCACTATGGAAATGGACTTTGTTGGCAGCCAACTAGCAAATGTATCGAGCCAGTTGTCGATGATTTTAGATCTTCCCGCCGAAGAACCGATTCAGTATGAAGTCATTCTAAAGGCTCTTTGGAATAATGTTATCAATGGAAAAGGTTTCAAGAGCTTCAAGATCAAGAACTGCAAATATGGATTTGAGCTGCATCGTGTAATAATTCCTGTCGATCTGGCTCGAATTTTTGGCGCAGAAACATTTCTCGTTCGATATTGCAAAGACTATGTCAACGCCGAATCAATTGCATTCGAGTACGATTCTGAAATAATGTCATTAGAAGAAAATCGAACAGTTCTATCCCAGCACATTTATCCTGTCGCTCAAGCTGATGCAGTACAAAACGATAATGTTGTAGCAGCCGTCCTTCCTCCACCTGCCCCAACAACACTTTCCACATGCATCGATATATTTTCGGACACGTGCACTGATGAAAGCAGACGTTGGCTCGAGGACCTCCAAAACACCCTTGCTTGGGTTGGCAGTCACTTCGCCTCAACATTAATTATTGGAGAAGAATATCCAGTCGACGAAGATGTAAGATCACGTTGGGCGTCGTCTCTTCTGTTCCGCGGTGGTTTGAATGCAACAACATTGTCTACCTACCCTCAAGACCAAGTCTGCGACGACCAATATCAGACCAATGAGCATCTTCTTGAACAAATTGTTGACAATGTTGGTCATGGAAAAAAACTTTTGGATAAGATACGCAATATTCTCGATCCGGGATCTGCTTCCAGTGGCTCAAATCCTAAATTGTTAGCAACACGTCTTAAGCGACAAGACAGTGTCGAGGCTGCTTTAGAAAAGAGTGGTGGCTTTGAAGTTGTAGACCGAGCAGTTCGAGCAGCATTTGCGGCGTTGTTAAAGCATAACCATACGTCTTATATGGGGAGCCCTATTACCGCCGATGGGAATCCTTCCGAGCCGGTAATTGATGCCTGGAGATCTGCACTTCAGCTTCGTCGATGGTAATGACGTTATTGACCAAATAGCGATATACACCATTTTACTGACTAATTTTGTGAAATGTGTACAGGATCGTAAGGGAGCAACAGAAGCTTGCTGCCTCATCAAGGTAAGCAGTAAATTATCTTTACAGCATATTAAATGCTAATCTGACTAAATGATTGCACAATTTTCAGCGGAAAGACCACTGATACTGTTACAGCAGAAGTTTCTGTCAAGGACCGTCAACAAGAGTTCTACAACACAGTTTGTGAACCCTTGATCCGACGAGCCCAACTTCTTCTTCAGTTGGTGCCAGCTCCTCTCAGTGTTGTCGCTGGAAAAGACCATTATCCCAAGCTATTTCCAGGATACTCTGTCTCAGCAACTTACGGTACGTGCTTATATGCACCGCGTGCGTACGGTGCAATTATTAAATATTTGTGTTGCACCCATTCCAAATGAGCAGATTTAGTGAAGCCGACCAATCCGGAGGAGGATACTTCACAGATGCACAATGTTTTTGACTCGAAGACCATGGAAGGGATTGAAACAGAAGATGAGCAAGTTCAGAGCGAAATATTTTTGTTCCTTCAGCAGTCAAGAAGCGTTGGGAATCAGTCTGATGAAGAAAAATCCACGAATCTCACGGAGTGTATGACCACATTATTACTGTCTCACCAAAATCGGGCTCGATGCCGGCTCGACGGCTTAAACATATTCTATGGTCTTCTCGAGCATACGGAAACAATGGCAACTTCCAGGTTCCATATCGTTCCAGTCCTTGCGTCCGCATTCAAGCGAGGTTTTTGTCAGTCATCGTCGGATTCTGAAGGAACCAAGACTCAATCAATCGGCAAAGTACACTTCCTAGAAAACTTGGAATTCGCTGGTGCAGAATCAGCTGATGCGGTTCGACAGATGTTTTTCAAGCTTGTGGGGCGGTTACTAAAGACTACAGTTGATCATCTGACGCAAATCAAGCAACTTATTTATTCGAATGGCTCTTCAAGTGGAGCAAAAGCTTCGGCTTCAAGCATTCAAAAGGCTATTCAGGACGTGCTGCTTGTACTTGAGGTTTGCTGCATTCCATACAGGCCAGACGATTGGAAACACATCAATCGTATCAACTTCCCTTCAATTTTGACGGAGCTAGCAAGTTGGAAAAGCTGGAAGACGTCACTTAGCTATGAAGTTTTGGATGATTTGGGCTCGGAATTGGAAAGCAATGAGAATTATACTATTTTACCTGCAAGTACCGGATCCAAGTATGCAAAGATTATCTGCTCACGGAAGATTACAATTGGTACGGATCTACAGAATCTTACGCTTACGCACAGAAACTTGCAGTCTCAAGTCAGTGGTAACCAGCATCAAGATTCAAGTGGAGGTCTTGCTGTCTTTGACAAGATATTAACCCGTGGGAGATGGTATTGGGAAGTCTCGATTCGATCTCAGAAAGACTACCCAATTTTTGTCGGAATATCGTCTGGCTCTGCTGACCTAAACTTGATCAGCCAAACCAATTCACATGGCATATGGCTCTGCCTTGATTCATGTAGCAATGATACGCTTGGTCCGTCGTGTATTCGATGGCATAGTGGTGACGTTATTGGTGTACTGCTCAACTGCGAACAGCAAACTATTGGGTTTTACTCGTCCAGCAGACGCATTTGCTCGAGATCTTTAGGCACACGAGATTTGTTTCCAAATGGTTATCATCCAACAATTGGACTCCAAGACGCCGAAGTTTTCTGGGATTTGGCAGCTTCAGTACCATCTAAGCTTTGGGCATCTAGTGTAGGTTTCCAGTTTCCAACTCCTATGGTATCAGGAGGACTCATGGCTATTCCGTTCGACGGATCCCGTATCAGTTTGGATGCAAAATCTAAAGGACGCCATTTACAGCTGACCACAAACGGATCAACTGTTGTTGCAGGAGATTCAAGTATGATTGAAGATATTTTTGAATCTATTGTATGCAACAAAGGATTCGACCGCGAGTTGATCTATGCTGAAATTCATATCATATCCCCTGGACATAACAGACGATGCCAGCTGAGCTGCGGCATAGTTGGAAGTGATTTTGCTGACTTTGATGCCAGTTTACCTCAACTTATTGACATCGACTGTAATGGCCTAGAAAACATCGATGATTGGGGGAATTTCGGTGCGCTCTTTGATCTGGAAAAGGGGAATGTCACCATTTATGCAAATTATAAGGACCCAGTGAGCTTTAATGTCGATGTCAGCTCGATGAAAAAGCCGCTCTACCCAGCATTATCGGCATTATGCAATGGCATGATTTTTAGCGTGAACTTCCATCCGCACCAGCGTCCCGATCTCCCTCCTGCAGCGTTCCACATGATTAACCATCGATTCAACAGCCAGATCATGTCTTCGAATGAAATTCAAATTGGAAAGAGCTTGCAGTTCCATGTGCACTCTTGCGATGGAGGTGAATTCAACAACTCCCATGTGCCAAGGAATTGCCTTGTCGATGATCCATCAGTTTATAGTTCGGCAAAGCGAAGCAATGTGAACTTGATTCTGAAGCACGAAGTTGACACCCCATTTTGCGCAACATACGTGACCATCCGAGGACCTGGTCCCGGATATTCAAGTCCGCTCAAGCATGCTATCATATTTGTTACAAGTTTGATGCCAGATTTAGAGTATTACAAAGAATTCGACAACTTTTCTCCTGAAGAGTTCGCTGCGTTGCCGTTCCCACCGGGCAACCTAAGAAGCCAACGAGATGAGCGGCTACCAGTCGCGTGCTTTGTTCTAGATGGAAGTTGTGCCCAGCTGTCAAAGCAATTGGCTTGCCCCGTTACCGGAAGATATGTCCTTATCAAGTTCATTAGTCCCTCATCTGGAGTCAATATTGACGTTGGATATATTGGACTTTGCGGAACGTTTGATACCGAAAATGGGCCAGCATACAGTGATAATACTGTCTGCTCTTACACATGTGATGAATGTAAATGCACACGCATGTCTGGTGTCTACTACGGATTAAAAGACGACGACTCTGTGAAGTTATGTGCAGTATGTTACGACGATAACCGAGGAGACGTGAATTCTATCTATTGTGCGTACGTTTCAACGTCGGACACTGTTGGAATCGACGTCGATGAGAACGGAATTTTGTGTCAAGCTCGAAAAGTATGGCAAGGAAAAGTTGGGGCACTTCTGGACATCACCAAAAAGGTAAAGCTACCCATCGCTACCAGTTATGAATCCTGTACAGTCGTTACCTCTCAAGGAGGAAGAGCAAATCGCTCGTTGAGCTCTGGATTTGATGATTGCGAATTGTTCTCATGCGGCCAAAACAATTATGGTGAACTTTGTTTGGGCCATTGCAATTCAACAAGCAAATTGGAACATGTTCCTATGTTTTCGACGAAGAATGTTCGAGACATCGCTGGTGGAAATGAAGTGCTAGCAGTTGTGATGAAAGATGGCTCTGTATTTACGTGTGGCCTCAACAAGAGTGGGCAATGTGGCAATGGAACGTTTGACGAGCGAGTCATCTTGGCTACACCTGTTCGTAGTCTCAGCGGAATACCAATCGATATGGTTGCTGCCTCTAATGGATGCGAACACATGATTGCTGTTGCAGCAGATGGGTCTGCCTATTCGTGGGGATACAACGATCGTGGTCAGCTTGGCTTGGGGTCAACGATCTCGAAGAGTCATACGCCCCGATTGATTGAATCGCTACGTGAAAAGTACAATATTTCGTTCGCAGCTGTCAGTTATCATCATAGTGCTGTTGTCACTACTACGGGAGAGCTACTCACGTTTGGAATGAACGATTGCGGGCAACTCGGTCTGGACCACACACAGCACCAGCACACCCCACAGTTGGTAGACACTTTATCCAGCCAAGTCATAACGAAAGTAGCGTGCGGTCTGTACCACACGGTCGTAGTCACAGCTGAAGGTGAAGTGTACTCGTTTGGAAAAAATGACTACGGTCAACTGGGATTGGGTCATGCAAGAAACGTCAAAGTACCAAACATAGTTAAAGTGGGCAGTGGTGAAAGTGATGAGAAGGTCATTGAAATTTGCTGTGGGTATTATCATACGATAGCTATCACAGAGCGAGGCAAGCTTGTGAATTGGGGGCGAAACGATTATGGACAACTTGGAATTGGAAGCAAGGACCACAAGAATGCTCCACACTACGTCCCGTTGCCGCAGTCATCAAAAATCTTGAAGGCATCATGTGGTTGCTACCATACTTTGATTCTGCTCTCCAATGGCCGCGTTATGGTGTTTGGTAGAAACAATAAAGGTCAACTTGGAACTGGGGCAAGAACGCTACCGTCGGCAGATCTTCCACTCCCAATTCCTTCAAACTCACTTCTCAATGACAATGTCGTCTGCATCGCTGCAGGATTTTACAGTTCTTATATTTTGACTGGGCGTTCAGGTCAATCTATAGACCACGACGGTCTAGCTGATGGCACTTCCCAAGAGAAAGATATAACGGAGCACCAGTCGCTGATCAACTCCGATGCTTTATATGAATCATTGATGGAGGAAATTGATCGCCATAACGCGATTGGTTCTACAGCCAAGAAATTGCCGCTTCAGATAAAGCGTAACACCGCACAACGAAGAATCCCTTTGATGAAGCTTCAATCAGCCGTATGGGCGATGACTCGGGCTTTAATGTATCAATCCCTTTGTGGGTGTAAGCCCGACACCATCGCATCGAGGACAGGTGGTTCGGTAAATCCTGTGCTTCGTAGCCTTTTGGATTTCTTGCTTGAAAACATGAACATGCTTGAGAAAGAAGCGGTAAAGGATTTTGATTCAGTTATCCAAGGAACCTCTGGGCTAGTGGATATTTGCATTTCAATGAAAAATGCTCGAATTGGTGTTATCAAGTACTTTTGGTCAAAAACGTTAGCTGGTGTTGTTGATGCAACTCCGGATTCGATGTTCCCGCATTTATACCGCAATCAAGTGTTATGGGTTCTGTTAATGTGCGGATCTGTCAGCAATGACGTGTGCTCTATCATTGCAGCCAATTCAGATGTGATATCCCATGTTGTGAAGGGATTGAAGTCTTCAGACTTATCGTCAAGTACCATATGTGTTCGTCTGGCTATGCTCCTATTGCCCCATAATTCGATCGAGTCAGTAAACAGCATGCACCGCAATATTTCGCCTTCTCTTCCGCAGGCTGGGGATATTATTAGCATGCTGCTGATTCTTGTTGGCAATCCTCTCATCCTCCGGCCTCGTCTGTGTTCCCATGAACTTGGTATCGAATGCTACAGCTCTGAACTGTGTGCCTCGCAAAAATGTCTGAAGGGAATACTGAATACGAACGACTGGAATATTGTTGAGCAACAAATGCGAATGCTTGAAAAAGACTATCGCGCTTCGGCCAAGTCCACTGAAATTGTGGCCTTGCTTCGGTATTTAATGCTCTTCCCAGCGTGGAAAGATGCCGTCAACTCTGCAATTCGCAGTGGTCTGAACAAGATCGATAAACTGGGAGAATGTTTGGATACAATTTGCACTTACTATGCGAACGTCGCACACATGCATGGGTCGTCAACGCATATTTTATCGCCAACGCGTGTACTCGAAGAAACTCCAGATGATGCTGTCCGAAAGCCAGAGTCGACCACTTCACCTGAAATTGATGAAGGGAGTACGAACGATAGCACTGGTGGGGACAACAAAGGCTCTGAAGCTCCAGCAAGCGTCAATGAGCGCGATAAACATGCTTTGGGAGTGTGGCAGAAAGCAAAAGATGCTATTGACACACTTTCTACAATTCTAGCGTCTGTGAGCATATTAGGGGGTCACACCGAAATTATGCGTGAGGGCGCTTACGTCCAAGTCGACGACTCTGAAGTTGGAGCTGGCAAGACAGGTATTCTCTCTGGCGTCAAGCGTGAAAACCGCTCCGAAATTCTGGCTACAGTCTCATTTGGCATGACTGAAACAACTCCATTTGTGGAGTCTAGGTTGATACCTTCTTTGGTGCCAGTCAAAACAGTTCAAATAGTTGAGAGTGTTCCTGCGATTCTGGACATGTTTGATGAAGTTGATGAGTTAGTCAGTGCGTTGTCATCGATGATTCTGGTTCTGGATGATGAATTTGCTTCCCATTCCGATTTGAATCACCCACAAAATAATTCAGTTCAGGTCATCCTTCGCAGTCGATTGAAGTTTTACAAGAAACAAATTCAATGGCGATCGACCAAGGCTCTGACGTCGCTTTTAAAGCAAATGCCTTCTCTAAGCTCAAAGCTGACAAATTCGGACTCGCGACTTGTTTCAAATCTGGCTCAACTAGTGGCACTTGAAGGTTCTTTCGCTAAAACAGACGCTATTAGTGCTTTAAAATTTGAGCTGCGAAATAGCACAAGTGTTGACATTTTGTACAAACGATGGCATAGTCTCAAGAATAGGCAAATGTTTCTGGAAGCAGAAGAAGTGATCGACAGTACATTGGATCGCTACGAAACAGAAGTGCGAAAGACAGTAGTGCACAAATTGGGGAACGAAAATGCGCTGAGCTGGGGCATCGATGCAATTCAATCCCCTCGAAAGACAGCCAACTTTGTTTCTGGACCAAAGATCCCAACTGCAAGTGCCCTCAGCAATGACCCTCGCACTGGTATGACTGGAATTGAAAGTGGACGTCCATTTGCAGCGGATCTACCTTTTGGTGCATGGGGAGTCTTGCATCCTTTGCCTCAATTAAACGAAGCAGATACGAATGCTGGAAGTCAGCCTCACCCATTGGTCGCTTTTACACCTTTTCATCTAACTACCTCGATTGTTCGGGTTGGACGCTCTGCTGACTCATGCGATCTCATTGTAAATGACCGCAGTGTCAGTGGGCGCCATTTCCATATTCGGCGAGCGCGCCGAGATCATGACGGAGCTCATGATTATTATGAGCTGCAGGATTTTAGCAAGAATGGAACGATTGTTAATGGTGTTCGGGTTCACGGGGCAAGTATTTCTATCTCTCCAGGCTCTCGAATTTCACTTATTTTGTCAAGAGGGGGTCTTGTGACTTACGAATTCCAAGTTCGTTCTGGATCAAGTGGAGGCCACGGTCGACTGGCACCCCCTCCAATAATCATTGCTCCCCAGAACCCTGGTGACCTGAATATATTAATTCCTGGACAAGAATATCAGCAACCTAATGGCGCGTCATTGCTATCACTTGAGCCTCGAAGCCCTGCAGAGATTCAAAATCGTGGATCCCGCTCGCATGATGGGTCAGAAAACCGAAGTGATAGCGTGCGTAACCGTATCGCTGCAACTCAAGGCCTCCGACTGATAACATCACTTGCAGAAAGCGATGTTCCTCGTGCACTGATATCCCCGAACCCTGCTGTAGATTCACCTCGTGCTGGTGGATTTAACTCTCCGAGATCGTCTGTTCTTCAAACTCCAGGGACACCGTCAATTGGATCACCAACTGCGAGCATGTACAACAACTCAGTTTCCATGGGTGTTTTATCTCCAGCCTCGTACCAGCAAAGAGATAGTTTTCCTCCCAATGATAGTTCAAACATCAGACCTCCAGAAAGTACAGTTGGTGGAACACTGCGCATCGCACTTGGCCGAGAAAGCGTCCACCGAGAAAGTGCTCAGCACCGCGGAAGCATTACGATCGATGATTTGTCAAAAACGAGAGTGATGAACTCTTCAGGAGATACAATTGTAGCCACACAGCCGCCAACCTTGGTGCGTACTGCTCTATATCCTGGATATCCAAAATGCGTTATTAACTTCTTGTTGTGTATAGACAATGCGAGACCCGTATGCAATGAACGCTCTAATAAACGAGCTGCATCAACGAACGCGGGAAGATATGATTGCTGTCACTCGTGATCAGTGCGAAGAGGCCCTGAGAGCTTCAAACGGCGATATCGAAAATGCGCTTTCGTTTATTCATGGACAAATGACCGCAGTAAAGGTACGTACATTTTTGACTGATCCTTTGTGCAACTAATGCTGACGTCTAGTAACTCTTCCTTTAGCCAACACCCAGTCATGAGTCATATCCATTGATTGTTCTACATTTGGCTGCAACATTGGGTAAAAGCGAATCTGTATGCGCTGAAGCGTTGCGTCAGTCTCAAAACAATTTGGGCAATGCTGTGCGATTGCTACTCTCGACCAGTGACCCTGATCTGGAGAGGTTGTCAGAGCAAAATGTCTATGGCAACCGTTCATCGGGCTCCAACATGAACGCATTTGACGAATGTTGTATGCCTTCAAATGGTGATTCACTGGTTGGGTTCCAAGAAATCTTGGAAGAAAACCCAAGTTTCTTCCTTGCAGAATCAAGTGGCATTCGCCAGGTGCAACGACCAGTCCGTCCAGGAATTGGTGGTCCAAAAATCAAAGGATCCGATAGTAAAAGTGAATTCACTCATAACGATGCAGCAATGTGGACTGAATGCAATAATGTCGTCGACGATCGGTTACGACACATGAATCTGCATGAAGTGGAGCAAGAGGAAGAAATCTTATGTCAGCTTTTGACCATGGTGCATTCAAGAATGATGCTGACTCAACTCATTCGGCTTCTATCCAATGTAAGTGCATATCCATATTATTTGATAAAGCACTGTTCGTTCATTTTTGTATGTGCTGATTAACAGGGTCAATCAGATAACCCTCTGGTTGCGTTCGGTGATCGACTTCCGCTTCGTCAACTGATTTCATTCGTGGAACCGAAGCAGATTCTTACAAAACATGCGGTACCACAACAACAAATAGATGGGAAAGCTCAGCATATTTTGTCTCGCATGGCTTCAAGCGTAGCTTCTACTGCTGCTTCTCAGACAATGTCAGCGAATATTCGATCAACCCAAATTCTAGCAACCCAGGGTCTGTCCATTGATCATGCTAATCACGAGTCGATATTCACCTCGTCAAGCTTAAGTGCTTTGATTCAAATTATTTTGAATGCAGAAAATTATGGATCTGATGACGGCGACCGCAGAGACGATTTCAAGCAGACATTGCTCCAAGAAGTTATGTATGACACTATGATGCACATACTATCGCGTACGTTTGTCTCGGCTCCATCAGCTCTCGATTGGGATTCCTCGTCTGCAAAAAATTGGAAGCTCGATGTGTCTCTTCCCAAGGGACCTATTAATCTGTTTTGTGGCCTCGAAGCTCTTGTTGTCACAACATACGATCGCGTTTGGAGCATTCCATCGCCCGATCCGTTGCTGAAATATCGACATAAATGGCGAAAGCAATCGAGTCAAAGTATGAAGCTGCAGGAATGCTGGATGAAATCAGCTTCGGATCATCCGGTTACCATTTGGCGCCCATCGATTCCTCCTTGTTTGAAAACGATTTCTTCCAAGAGTTGGTTCAATCTCGGAGATGTTGTGAAGAGCGGAAATGACATTCCTGACACGCCTGTTCTCTTTGTGTATGACGACGGAAGTGGATTGTTGCTTCCTCCTATTGGCTTTGAGCGCGTTGATGTCACTGGAAAGGGGCTTCCACGAAACTCAGATAGTGATGAAGATTTTTTGCGGAAGCAATTGCGTTCATTGTGGTGGCCGATTGCACCGCCAGGTTATGTTGCAATTGGATGCATCGCAGGTAGCAAGGAAGATCCTTTCGAGCCGCCTGCACTGTCCAGCGTTCGCTGTGTTCGTGAAGATCTTGTCACTCGAGTTGAATCATTCCAGTGCCTATGGCGAGCTGAGGCAAAAACGAGTGGGCAAGCTCAATCAGTAGAGAGTGAAGACCAACTATTGTATCTCGCAAAGAACCAATTCGATACTGGAATGGTAGAAAGTGAAGATGTTGTGGTACAAACATCACTTTGGTCTGTGAACTCTAGTTTCTGTGGAGCAATTCTTCCAGTTATCACTTTGAATGACGTTGAGATGGCAGAACCAAGTACAGCATTTGGCCTAAATCTATCCGATGACGATAAGATTCTTTGCTCTCCGGTATCCGTGAACAGCATTTTATCGTTTGTTCATGTCTTACTGGAGTGCCAGAAATTTGCCCTCACCTCTCGATCTCAGGGAGACAATCAGGAGCTGCGCATTCTTGGCCAAGAACTTCCTTCCGCAATTTTTGCTCTTATCAAAAAAGTCTTAAGCGAGAAATTGCCGTTGAGCAGCCAACTTGCAGTTGAGTTGGTTCGTGCGTTAATATTCATGATTCAAAACGGGTGGCAGTGGAAGGATAAAAACGGACTTCTTTATTGCCGATCAAAAATTATGACACTAAATCAAGACCAAGAAGGAGGATTGATGCTGAGTCCACTTTTCCAGGCGTTTGTCGAGCTCATGCTTGTGGTTGATGAGCAAAACCGTCAGGATCGAGTCGATGAGCTTACAGCTTGCCAGGAGAAAGAATCTGCGATCAGCCTTCCTTATCGCTTCCACTTCGCCCGTGATCAACACACAGAAATGCTGGTGAGTCATTCATCAAAAATGACAGTCACCAGACATTTTTCAGGGGAAGAGCGGAAATTTGTTTTGGAATATCGTGGAGAAGATTCAAATCCGACTGGAACTCAAGCCGAGTCGATCGTGAGTGATTTTTACTCGTGTCGATTCGAGCACACACCTGAGTTGGTGATGACAATGAAAGATCAAGTGAAAGCTGAGATCATTTACTATGAAGTTACAGTGCTTGAATGGAATAGCACTTCCAGTAATGCTTCGATTATATTTGGATTCTCTCCAGTTGAATTTCCGTTGGAAGGTAACCCTATTGGCTCGAGCAACAATGGTACGCGTACCTATTCCTTTTCTCCGGTAAACGGCAAAGTGCTATCGTCCGATACAGGAGCTGACGTTTGGAGATGGAATGAAATCGTCACTGCGATCAGCAGCGGTGATATCTTTGGTTGTGGCCTTCGCATTGATACTCAAGAGATTTTCTTTACAAAGAACGGGCAATTGCTGGGAACAGCATACTCATCGGTCCGACTTCCGAGGGCACTGCATCCAACAATTTCATTCAATTCGGATTGCAAGCTGCTCACTAATTTCGGATCGACCACAAGCACAGAGGTGAGATCAACCAAGGTGAATTTCAGCTTCCGCTTTAACTCGATGGATTGTGAGAATCTCATGAGCTCATTCGAGTGGTACGAGCATTTGAGCCAAGTTTTCAGCGTCATGAAGGCACTAATGGATCCAGCGAGGGATTGCCAAAATAGTGGCCCTGTACCAACGGTTCCGCTGCCTGATGAGTTCATGCTGTCTGCCGATAATTTCCTCTCTGAGATATCTGAAGATGTTTGCATTCGTGTCGAAAGCTCTCATCCGTACGATTTAGAGCTACGAGAAGCGCTTGTAAGCATTCCATTGGCTACATCTATTCGACTGAAGCTGGATCAGCAGTGCGAGACGGCGAATGCTCACTGCCTGCAGATTTTACAAGGCGGAGAAAACACAGAAACTAGCGAGTCCGAAGTTCGTGCTTACACCGGATGCTGCGGGGGGCAAGAGGTTATGATTGAAGGCGATAGCTTTGTCTGGAGATTCCCGGTTCAGTCGAACTTCCAGTGCCGTGTTGACCGAATTCGTAAGGGTCCTTATTTGAAGCTGGAGCAACGCGATACGCGTCTTTCTTTATCAAGGGACAAGGGATGGCAAACAGCGATTGGTGTCGCTCGATTCGATAGTGGTATCCATATTTGGGAGGTTCGTATTTCGTTCGTCACCGCGAGCTCCAATATTTTCCTTGGAATTGCGCGAAAAGATGTTCGTCTCGATTCTTACCTTGGTAAGGATAACCGCGGATGGGGCTGGATTGGCAATCGTGCGCTATGGCATAATGGAAGCAAGCAACGAGGCACATACGGCGAGAAGTTCAAGACAGGAGATATCGTCAAGATGACTCTGGATCTAAAGCGAGGAACTTTGTCGTACGCATTGAACGGAAAGGATCTCGGTGTGGCGTTTGGTCCTGGAGGCACTGGACCGAAGCTGGAGGGAACATTTTACCCTGGGTTTGCACTTTACAACCAGCGTGATTCCATTGACTTGATTGGAGGTCACAGAGTTGAAGACGGAAGCCCAGATGCGATCAATGAACCTGGAAATGGACTACTTATCGCTGGTGAGGAGACTTACTATAGCGACGAAGAAGATGACGGTATCGGTGAAATTGAAGAAGGTATCCCGAACTTCCGTATGGAGCTGGCAACAGCTTTAAGCCAAATGGGATTTCCAATTGAATGGTGTGTGTACGCGCTAAGACATTGTGAGGATGACGCCGAGGCAGCCGCAGACTTTATTCTCGCTAATATGCATGTCATTGAAAGCCTGGTCAGAGACGAAATTGAAGCCTATAGTCGAAGGGCTCGTCGTCGTGAGCACTTGACGGAAGAAACTTCTGTTGTGATTGGTGAGCATGTCGATGAAGATGGAATCAATCCATCAGGTGATGATGATTCATTTGGAGTCAGTATCGATGGTAGTGACCTACTTGGAGCATCTCAAGGAATTGATAAGTGGGGAATCGCGTTTACGGCGGTGCCAGAGTTTTCACTTACTGGAAGGAGACTGCTTGCTTCGAAATACAGTGATAAACTCAAATCACTGCATGATTCCCAAGCGATATTTACACCAGATCATGACCATGCCTTGGTCCAGATTGTGAATGACATTTGTGAAGCACGAGCCGAAGCCTTGCTGAGCTGTGATCCGTTACGCATGGCACCCGAAGAGTTTGTGCCGTCTGATGATGCGCTTCGCAAGTTCCCATGCCTCAATGGAATATCGCTGAGCCAATTGCAGACTCGCTTTTTGATCTTGCGAAGTTTCAATTGCAGACTTCAGAATTCGCTTTCGTACATTGATTTCTCCATCGACGACGAACATTCCCTGTTGGCAAAGGGAGTCCGGCAGTTGCGAGGAATCATGTTCCAGCACGTGAAGCTGGCATGGTGGCTCAGCATTCTAAAGGAGCAGCAGAGCCCTGCAGCAGCGCGGCCTGAGATTGAAGTTGACCGTCATAGAGCGCGAGACGCAACAGAGACAACCGGTGTGAGGGAGACTGTTTTCGCGCAGACGTTTGATCAGCTGCACTCCATTCAACCGTCGTTGCTTCGAGGTGCGGATCGTGCATTCAAGTGCCAGTTTGTAGGCGAGTTTGGAGATGATTTCGGAGGCCTGTATCGTGAGTGCATCGCTCAAATGAGTTCCGAGTTGCAGTCCAATATCCTTCCTGTCCTAAAGCCGTGTCCGAACGCCTTCAATGCTGTCGGCGAGAACCGTGAGGTGTTTGTTCCAAACGTGCACTTCCGATCGGATCCACGCTTCGTTCAAATGTCGGAGTTTGTTGGAAAGCTGATGGGCATCGCTATTCGTACGAAGACGCCGCTGGATCTGAATTTACCGTCTGTTGTCTGGAAGATGCTCGTGCATGATACAGTCACGAGAAAAGATATTGAGTCGATCCACCAAGGATGCTTCCAGGTCGTTGATACAATCAACAACATCACCATTCATGGTATCACGGACAGCATGTTTGATGAGATCATTGACGCTTCGTTCAGCGTCATGTCGAGTGCAAGAGAAGAAGTTGAACTTGTGCCAGGCGGAAAGCATATGCGAGTCACCTGGGACGATAAGGTACACGAGATTGATACATTACCGTCTATGCTTTCATATACTAATAATATGTGTTGCTTGTTTGAAGGACGCCTACGCTCAAGCCGTCGAATCGTACCGGCTGACGGAGTTCAAGCCTGTTTGCGATGACATCGCGCGTGGCATTGCGACCATTTTACCAGCGCCTACTCTGGCGCTGTTTACGTGGAAGGAGTTCTTGACTCTCGTGTGCGGAAAACCAACAGTCGATATTGATCTGCTCAAGCGCCGAACCATCTACGGCGACGGGTGTCTTGCCACGGACCCGCACATCGCCTACTTCTGGGAAGTGCTGGGCGAGTTCACCGACGAGCAGAAGTCGTCCTTCTTGCGATTTGTCTGGTAAGTCATCATTCTGCTGACGCTGCATCTGTCGTTGGAATCAAATGGACTGACCAGTTGCACGTTATCATGCTTTGTAGGGGACGATCACGTCTGCCGACGCACGCTGCAGATTTTACGCAGGATTTCAAGATCTCCGGTCTGCCTAAAGCAGCTGGACGTGCTGATATGTACCTGCCAATCGCACATACTTGTACGTACATTCTCCATGTCAGGCATCGTGGAGAAATCTCGGAGCTCAATTGTTGTTGTTCTTGTGCATCAGGTTTCTTCTCGATCGATCTGCCAACCTACTCTTGTCAGGAGGTCATGCGAGACAAGCTACTGTACGCGATCACGCACTGCCAGTCGATCGATGCGGACAACACAACAGTCGCCCAGCGGGCCGGCCAGGGGCTGAACTGGTCCACGACCGTGGCGGCTGCCACTGCGACAGCTGCAGCGGCAGTCTCAAGCATCGTCGCCGGCATCTCGTCTATGGGCGATACGTAGGTAGACACGCAATATATAACGATGCATTTTAATGTCCAAATACAATATTTGAAAATCTATTTCTTCTGAGCGATTCGCTTCGGGATCGCCACTTCAAAGGCGCGAGCCCAGTCCTTGTGGTTCGAGAACTCGTTCAGGGCGACCAGCACGGAATCGATGTTCAGGATATGCGTGCGCGCAGGCAGGAACTCTTGGATCGGCAGACGCGCTGTCTTGTAGTGGTACTGGCCAGCCTTGGTCATTGTTTGGCCCTGCCGCAAGAGATGTCAGCGTAAAGCTTGATAAAGGAACGATCGATGCATCCTTGATACCTTGCGGACCGATCGATCGACAATTCCGCCGATAACATAGACACAGGAAGGATCCAGCTCATGCAGCACGTCCTCTGCATCTGGAGACAGGTACACGATCTCTTGCTGCTCATATAACTCGTCGATGGACGCCTCGTGGCACCAGATCTGCGTCATAAAGAATAGACGCGCAGGCCATGAGAGTCACAGTCACGGTCATAGTGATAGACAGCAGTTCAGCGCACCTTCCAATTGTTGAGGCCACGCAGCTCGCAAATCCTCGCGATCTCCCCAGAAAACGACGCCACGCGCAGAGAGATGAGCGAGTCCAGCGGGCACTTCTTCAGATAGCCGTACGCACAGCCCAACTGCTTCAGCACACTGTTGCACTCCTGCAATCGCAATAGACATCATCAAGCTCAGCACAGGACACGTCATCGTGCGCGTCCCATAGCACATACAGACACGCACTCGCTTTGTCTGCGCTTCGGCGAATGCGAGATCCACGACCACACGCAGCCCCATGTCGAGCCCTTCGTCCAGCTTTTGCTGCGTCAAAGGTCTCAGAGCTCAGTCGCACGACAGCCAACTCAAGAGCCGAGTATTAATACTTACGTATTGCTCCACGCGCATCATCTTGATGCGCTCGCGCTGCTCTCTCCGCTGCTCCTCGCTCATTTCGTCCGCCTTGTCTGCGTTCACGGCCTGTCGCGCCTCTTTCTTTGCCGCATTGTTGGCGTCCTTGCGCGCTCGTCGGCGCACACGGTGCTCTTCTCGGCGCTTCTGCTTGCTGCTCTTGCGCTTCTTGCCGCCGCCAAAGCGGCTGCGTCTCCGCTGCTGCGTCTGCTGCAGGCCGTAGATGGCCACGGCCACCAGCACGGCGCTGCACAGCGGCAGCCAGGAGCTCAGCTTGGCTAGCATCATCATCCAGCGCGGTATCAGATTTCAAACTATTGGCTGATATGGATCTATTTATAGCGGCATTTCTGGGCTCTGATTGGTCAGAAATCGGCTGGCTGGACGCCCAGCAGCTCACTTTGCAACATGGTCAAGAGGGCGCGAGCTGCCGCGCCGTCGGCTGGCGGCGACGCGTATGAGGACCCGATGGAGCGCATCAAGGCCTTCCAGGCGCGCATGTTCAACCTGAAAGACGACAAGCCCAGCAGCGCCAGAGGATCCGGTGCTACCCGACCAGCCGATGAGATGCCCGTGGTGCAGTGGAAGCGATCCAAGGCCGCCAAGAGCTCCTCTGGGTCTGTGGATCCGGCGGACGTGATCCCCAAGATCGGGATCAAGACCAAGAGCAGCAAGAAGAAGACGAAGACCAATGCAGCAGCAGCGACGCCAGCAGCAGCCAAGAGCAAGGTGGTGCAGGTGCCTGGAGCGCTTTCGGGCAATGGCAAGAGCAAGATCTCGACGCCGGCCACGACTACGCTCCACGTGGTCAAAAAGAAAGAAGTTGTAGCTGCAGCCAAAGCTCCCATCAACAAGCTGGCCGCTTCTGTCGTGAACGCTCCTGCTCCAGTGGCTGCGTATGTGCCGATTGGAGAGGATCCGCTCAAGTTGGCGATGCAAAGTGTCCAGGCCAAGATGCAGGCTTTGGAGAAGAGGAAGCAGAGCGGTCGCTTTGTCAAGCCGCTGCCAAAGCCCACGAAGAAGAAGATAGCGCACAAGAAGAAGAAGGAAGAATCTGTCTCTGCTGTGGTCCAGCCTGAGATCAGCGACCTAGCGCAGGAGGATGACATTGGAGAAACGGAGTTTGAAGTCGTTGCGCCGGAAGAACCAGAAGCTGCGCAGGCCAACGCTCCGCTTGTTGGGAAGAAGCATGCGCTGGAGGAGAGTAAACAGCCTACCAGTTCAAAGTCCAAAAGGAAGAAGGTGAAAAAGAAGTCGGGAAATGGTTCCAAAGAGTCGGCCGAGACCAAGGACGCCGGCAAGAAGCTCTCCGCAGAGACCCCTACAATCGACAGCAACGCATCATCGGCTGCAGCAGCGAGTGGATCCAAACTGGGTGAAGCGTCGCCAGTATCAAGCGTCTCGCTAGAGAATTCCAAGACGGATACAACAGCAAAGCCCACGGACGCCACCCCTGCTGATGAGGCCGTATCCACACGTGCCGTTGTTCTCTCCAAGAATGCTCACACACGCAATAAGAGGACACTTGCTCGGGTGCGAAAGCAAAGTGTGTCTTCAATCGGCGAGGCGGAATTCAAGATTGATGCTGCTCCGGTCCAATTGGAAGCCAAGCAGAACGCAGAGACCACTCTCAAGTCAACGAAGAATGAAGTACTGAAGTCAAAGGTCGCTGAACCCTCTGCTTTGGAAAAGCCAAAGCCAGCTCAGGCCACGAAGCCCAAGCGGCCAGCTAAGCAACCTGCTAAGCAATCAGCCAAGCCCACATCGGTGAGCCTCGATCCAGTGACTGCAGTGCCTATTCAAGCTAAGCAAACAGCCACTACCACCGCTGCAAGTCCGAAGGCAAAGACAGCCGCTGTGACTCAACCCAAAGAAGAAATCGCTGGCAACGAAAGTGGCAATGAGGAATCGAGTGACGAAGAGCGCGATGGCGATGAAGGCGACTTTAGCCAGTACCAGAACCAGATCTTTTCCGGCCTGATTGATCAAGCTGCGCGTGAGGAGTGGGAGCTTCTGGAAGTCGGGCGCTTGGTGCGCTTGTTCGCCGCCGAATGGCAGCACAAGAAGAAAAAGACAGCGCGCTTTCTGCGTCGCTTCTGCCCTGAACTGGTCAGCGTGGACTTCATGGAAGGCCTCAACATTAACTTGACGGCTAGTCAGCTGCTGAAGATTCTCAAGCGAGGCTCTGGCAACCCGGCCGTGCTGGCGTCCAAGGTGTCAAATGCGCTTGAGAACGGCCATTTCAGTGTCCACGATGCGGCGTTCCTGTCTTTTGTGCGTAAAACGATGAGTAGCCTGCCGACAAACGAAGATGCGATGGAATTCCTGGTGCCGCTGCTTGAAAGCCTCTCGACCGTACGTGATGCTGGACGGCTGCTGCAGCATGTGTGCGAGCACTGGCACATTGAACGCACGAAGGCTCTGGTGCAGCAGATCCTGTTGAGCCCGATATTTGACGACCTGGACGGCAACCAGGATGAGATCTTGGTCGATATGCCCTACTTGGAAGGCAAATTGGACTTCCCGAGTCGCATGGACCAGGAAGACGCGGACGAGAACGGGAACCTGATCGGGTTCTTCGCCAACGAAGACAGCGATCTTGGTGAGGAGGATGTCGTGTCCGAGCTCGAGGATGCAGAAGAAGCGCTGGGCGAGATCCCGAGCGAAGCTGACGACGACGATGGGGAAGATGACGACGATGGTATGGAAGGAGAGTACGAAGGGGAATCAGACTCGGAGGAAGAAGAGACCCACTTGCAGCAGAAGCGCCGGCCGTTGCGAAAGAGCGCATTCATCTTGGATGAAGCCGAGGAAGGCGACGATGACGAGGAAGAGGAGTCGGAAGAAGAGAACGACGAGGACGAGGACGGGTCGGAAGATAGTAGCGATAGCGATGACAGCGACGACGGCAAAGCACGCAGCCGTCGGCCGCTCACAAAGACTAGAAAAGTGTTTCGAAAGAAAGCTAGATAATCAAATGTTCGAATCCAAACTTGAACGAAGTTAACACATGAAGAAGTTGATTACAAAGATCTGGATGAGGAAAGAGCGGCTCGGTTGCTGGTCAGCGGAGCTTGCGTCCTTTCACGTAAGCTAGCGCACGGCGATCAAGATGCTTGGTCTTCTGGATCGAGGTTGCCGAGGGCGCGGGGTGCTGGTTATAATCCGCGATCGAGCGATGCAGCGAACCAGAATGGTAAGCGACTTCCTGATCGTCTTCAGAGAGTCCGATCTGAAACATAATGGATGAGCAGACAGTATGAGAACTACAAGCACAAAAGCAGCTACGTACCCAATCTTCATCCGAGGTCGCCATGAAGTGAAGAGAGTAAAGCGCCAGGGCCATTTGAAACCACTGGACGACGAGTTCGGAGCCCAGGAACACAGCTGACAAGCACTACAAAGGCAAGAGTCGTCACAATGAGTGATGGAAAGCAAATTCAGCCAAAATCGATAAGATGACGTACCTGAATCGCCAGCGAGAGCATGAAAATAGGGCTGCAAAGGTTGCTGGTCTTGACTGCCGACAGAATGAAAGATGCGAGCAGCAGTTCAGCACCTAAAAGAGAGAGATGCGTCAGTTATGTTGCCCAAGCAATGAAATCAGAGTTGTGACTGTACCATTGAGATCAAGCAAAAAGCTGTGGTGTGAGATGCCTTCGAGCAGGAACACCAGCGGTAGAATGATGCGGAATGTGGTGACCATCGCAGTCGGTCCACTGGTGCAAAAAAGTTGGACCAGGAATGCGTACCAAAGGCAAACTGGAGCCCATGGCGGCGCCCACGGGAACACATACTGCACCAGAAATGGGAACGAGTAGAGGAACGCAAAGCAGAACCCAATGTGGCGGTGCGTCAAAATCGCGCGAAATGCCACGCGGTGGATACGAATGAACCAAGAGGCGCCGTGCAACGAACACAATAGCAGTACACTGAAGACCACCGCCATGACAGACTCGAAGTTGGAAGCTGCCGTTTGCACCCACCCCTTGACGTTTGCATGGGCACCTAACCAGGTCCACCCACGAATGAAGGTTGCGGCTAGTGATGATGCACACGACCTGACCAACTCCGAGCAAAATTGTGCCCAGTTTTGGAGCACTTTGCTCGCTGAAGTCGACTTAACCACTTCGGCAGTACTCGCATCAACCGAATCCGTTTGTGCAAGTGCAGCCTCGAGAAGATCGCCTTTGCTGCTGGAGGATGAATCGCGCTTCTCTTTCTTGACTTTGCCACCTCGTTTCTTGTCCGATTTATCCTTCTTGGTCTTGTCTTTCTTGCCCGAGACCTTCTTTTCGTGCTCAACTGGAGTGTTGGAGCTGGACTCAATCTGAACCGAATGCACGGTCTCTTGGTGGACATTCTGCTCGAGTTTTGCCTTTGACTTTACCTGCTGACTTTCCACCGTAGATACAGGCGGAGCAGGCATCGAATCTCTTGTATCTGGCTTCGAACTGTGGTGAATTTTGTCAGATTGAGCAGCAACTGATCCAGGATCATCGTTTCCAGACTTGTTGATCGCCTTTGTTTTCGGCTTGCGCTCTTTTTGTGGAACTGCAGTGATCGTAGACGAATCTTTCGAGCTTACTGCGACCTTTTCTGCTCCGGATTCGCTAGCAGTGGTATCCACGTGTTTAGGACTTGAGACGTGTTTGGGCTCTTGCTTGACCTTTGCTTCGGTCTTGTTTGTTGCCTTTGACGCTCGAGATGGTTTCTTGTGGGTCACCCAGTCGCTTTCTTGAGGGCGTTTCTCCGCAGGTTCTTTTGATGCAACGGTTTGCTTGGTGTCTTCATCAAGGTGCTGAGAAGGCTTCGCCTCTGACATTTCCCCTTGAGACTTGCTGCTCTCCTTCTTAGCAGGCGTCGCCACTACAATAGTGGCCACCTGCGACATTTGCGTCCCTCCCTCAGGAATTTGTGGCGGTTCACGAGGCTGCTTCTCTCGGTACTGCAGTCGTCGAACAGAACTTAGGGTCTTTTCTTCAGTGCCGCGAGGTGCATTTTTCCTCGCCGTTACTGCGCGAGCTACAGTTTGACTTGATTCGGAATGGATATCACGAGTAGTCTTTGAGATGTCACTGTCATCGGTGTGCTTGTTGGGACTGTTGCTGGATTCAGATCCAGCCAAACGGGCGGATTCTCGCTGATCAGCCCAGTTGAACTCAGATTCCTTCTTCTTGGCCCCAGCAGCGACATCTGCGACTACATGATGAGCTGTGGGAGAATGACGTGATGCAGTGGGCGTTTCAGATACGGGTTGGGCTCGCTTCTTGGGCCTTCCTTTGGTGGTCCTGTCTGACGTCATGTCAGATGAATTCGCTTGATACGCCTGAGGCTGGTTTGGCGATAAAATTGAGCTCCGACGTCCACTGCGAGATGGAGCCACCGGAGACCTTGGAGCAGTAGCATTTGCAGTATACGCAAGGTTAGGAGCCTTGACCTTTTCGTCTCCTCCGCTCCGCTGTTGTCCAGTTGGTTTCGGCAATTTCGTAGGCTTCTGTTTGCTTGCGACTCGAAGTTCACGAGTAGAAAGCTCCCCGAAGCGAGATCCGTCAGCGGCGTGTTCAGCTGGCACGAGTGTGGGCTTCTGCAACGTTTCCATGGGAACGGACTCCGAGTTCAGCTCCGCCAGAGCAGGATTTGAGACCACGAGCTGTTTGCCTAGCGCGAGCTCCAAAGGCGGGCTCGAGAACACGTTGGACGTCATCTGGAGACTTGAAAGCTGCAGATTCGGTGAATACTCACTGCTCAACGAGCCGAAGCCTGTGCTGACTCCAGAGAGCGAAGACTGGGCCTTTGCTGCGAATGTGCTCGCAAAGGGCGACTCTGGCATGGGCGTAAGATGCGGTTGTAAGACTACGCTGTCCTTTCTCGAAGCTCGATGATTGGGAAGCATTCGGTCTTCGCTGCGCAATCCACTGCGTCGCTCTGCAAGGCCTGCGGTCGAGGGCTTGCTCAGTCCTGGAGGAGAATGGAGCACTCGTCGTGGCTTGGACTCTTCTTCGGTCCACATTCTTGATCCATTGAAGGTGCCTTCCTGTGTGGTCGTAGGTGTGCTCAGATAGGACGGCAATGTGAGCGTCGGATGGCTGTACATGGACGAGCTGGAGAGGTCGGTGCTGCCAAGTCCAGGCGCTGCTGCGGATGTTCTTGGGAAGCCAAATGGGTCGGCCGTTGTAGGGCCAAGGCCCATGGCTCCGCCTCGATCAAACAGGTTGCGTGTGTTGTTGTCTGCGTCATGTGAGGCCTTGCCGATGGTTCCTACAGCAGTCAAGATCCGTGAGTCGTCGCCATGATCCCAGAAGGAACGGGCGAACGGGCGCGTGCCTACCTGGGAACCCAAAGGATCGCGTAGTGCTAGTGTCTCGCTTCTCCTCCGGTCGATGCGCCTGCGGGTGATGCACCTCGCCGGCAAGATCCGAGAGCAGGAACTTGGACCGCGCGGACGCTTCGGACGAAGTTGCAGTTGCGGCGGCCGGGAAGGGCGATCCAGCGGACGCGGGCGACTGCTTCCTCAGCATGGACGCAAAGTCTGGGCCGGAGGCCAGCGGCGATGCCAGTAAAGGCGCGTCACTGTCGTCCGTCAGACGTGAGCGGAAGGGCGAGGCCGTGGCCTTGCCGATCGAGCCGAAGCTGCTGAGCATCGTGCTGTTGTTACAGACGCGCCTCTGTCAGTGCGACCCGCGCAACAACAAGAGAGAGACGAAGAGCGTGGAGGCAGAGAGAGAGAGAGAGTGGGAGTCGTACCTGCGCTTGGGGGGCGAGTCGTCTGCGATGCCGTTGGGCAGGAAGTACGCCATGGCGTTGTCGCCCTCCGAGTCGCTCATGGCGTCCGCTCCGTCCACTGCGATTGGCCAGATAGGGTAACCAACAAGCGGCGGCAGCACCGAAAGCCTGGGTTTGCACATAAAGGCTCCTTTGAGCACTTTAATTACAGATCTAGACACATGCATGGAAACGATCCACGACGGCCAGCAAAGGGAGCTTCTTCATCTAACTCCACACAGAGTGACGCTAGAGAATTGCCAGGTCTGGGCAGTCAAACAGCTCGCATTACTGTGAAACTGTGAGCTCACAGCTCTCTTCGCTCTCTCGTTGTCATTAGCCATTTGATTTTTTTATCTTTTGTTTCAACTACACAATACAAAAATGGAGAATGCGACGCGACGGATCCTCGGTTCCGGCATGGCGCTGGCCGTGCGATGGATCTCTTGTCTGGATTGCCAGGTCTTGGGGCTTCACGGGACATTTGGTTGACGCTAGGATTGAGATTGGTGGCCTACGATCGGCTCATCGAGATTCTGGAATGGACTATTAGTTACGGTCGAGCCAACAACCCAAGGCTACTTGAAATGCGGTCGCTTGGGAGTCGGGCTGCGGAACGAATCTAGTCAGTGATTGCGTTTGGATCCGCGCATACAGCAGAGCAGCAACACTCACCGCACTAAATATTTCGGCTGCGTTCTCTCGACACGGTCATCCTGGATCGTCAGGCTCGCTACTTGGTAATGCAGCTGGCTGAGCTCTGCTTTAGCTGATTGAGAGCAACAACACCTAATTAAGCATTGACAAACGGCAGCTGGGAGAGACGAATCAAGCTACACACCTGGCATAACGGGGCGGAAACCAGCGTTCTGAGAGGAGGACCGCATTTTACGGCGAATCGATTCCTGATCCACGGCGGGACATTCTGTGAAGTTGTGCTTGCTCTTGGGCTGCTCTACATCTAGCGACACCTCCGTTCGGCAGAGGGGGCAGGACGTATGGTTCCAGAGCCATTTATCCACACAACAAGCACTGGGAAAGAGCCAAATAGATTAGCCACATAGAACAGCAAGCTTTGGCCAGATCAACCAAGCTGCAACGTACTGGAAGAAATGTTGGCACGGTAGCGTGACGATGTGGTCACCGATCCCGTAGCGCACTTGGCAAATTGTACATTCCTTGTCTGTTTCATTCGCTGTACCGAGCGCAAGCGGGAGCTGGTATCGAACTTCGACTGGCAGTCCTCTGTATGAACAGAGTGGTCACGAGGATTTAGTTTCAGAGGAGAGCAAGAGCCAGCCGTACACGCCACGTACTTTTCTTCAAAGAGAGGACTGAAGCGTTCGAAGTCAGGGCTGCTACTCAGGTCGTTCTCGCACAGCATCAGCTCGCGATACAGTTCGTCTTTCCCGGGCTTAGCGTCGATATCTCTGTATGAATTCCCATCAAAAGAGTGAGCCATAGGCAAGTCCATTGGTGATGTCAAAGAACACGAACATACCTTTGAAACGACGAATCTAAAGTCGATAGTTGGCTCAGCTCATCATCACTGCAAGCATCACATGTTCACGTTAGATCAAGAGATCACGCAGGGCAAGCAATCGCACTATACCTTGAGCTCAGCAGACTGCAGTCACTATATCGAGACTGGTAAATCGACAGTTGGCATTTGGCCTCGTGTGCGTCCGAGATGTTGCGCTTCCGCAATTTATTGCTGTCCATGAATCGCGCTCGCTGGCAATCGTCTAAGACTTCCCGCGCGCAGCTCACTAACGGGTCGATCTTGGGGGTCGGCGAGATCGAAGCTAACGGCGATGACGCTTTAGATGCTGTGAACGTAAATTGTGACGCGATCGGTTCTTGACGAAGTTCTGAGCGCATTTTGGTTCGCGAGCTTGTTGTCTTGACTGCTTTTGAGCTGTGTACTCTGGACGTCAAAGCGTTCGGGTCTCGACCCCACTCTTCTTCTTCTGAGGACCGACGGATACTACTACGAGCTGCACTTGTGGCCGCCAATTTGGACTGCACAGACGTCGTCCGTGACGTTTTCTTGACTTTCTTGCTGGTGGAATGCCACATGATCTCCGTGGACGCGTATTTATCAGAGGACAACGAGGCATGAACCTCTCGATCATGGCTGTAGGAGTCATTCAAATCCAGCGTCCATGTGGATACTGAAGACGATGAAGACGCCGACGCCGACCACTTCTTCTTGCCTGACTCTGTTCTCCTGGCTCTAGACTGGAACGTCGGCGTCTTCTTCCGTGTGGAGCTGCTCCGCGCACTGAAGTATTTGGGCGAAGTCGTGGATACGAACAGTTGGCTGCCAAAGGGCGAGGATGAGGACGACGACGCATTTACTCCAGGCACGGACCAGGTGATTGGGGCGACTTCATCCTTGGCGGCTGGTGCGGCCGCCGCCGAGCGCACGCTTCGCGTTTGCCACCGGGCCCCATCCGAGGACGAGGCGCTACTGCTACTGGAATTATCTGTGGCCACGTCGCGGGCTGCGCCTGTGTATGTGTGATGTGAGGAGGACGGGAAGGCCGAGTCCGAAGAAGACGAGATGCTGCCGGTCGTGCCGTGGCTCCAGCGCCACCAAGGGGCGTCTTTGGAAGTGCGGCCGAGATCACTGCCTTTGGAGTCCATTGCTGCTCTGTGGGATGGCACAAAGAGGTCAGACGATCGGGATCAAAGGGCAGGCATAGAGGCCACACACTCGTGCGCACGCACCAGAACGGCTTCCGCTTGAGATTGATATTGCCTAGAGACTGAGGACTGTGAGCTCCTAGGACGTACGCTCTGGCTTGGGGTGCTGTCACAGATCCAATCACACAATCGTCATTCTTCATATTCAATTCGGCACATGCAATTCACAAGAGAGAGCGAGAGCGAGAGGACGAGACAGAGAGAGGCACACACACACAGCACATATGGATCCCGAAGCACGTGACAGTACGCTGTCTCGGTGTCTCCTGCTTCCACATGCGATTCGCTCTCTCTCTCTCTCTAAGAGACATATAGTCCACACTTACAGAGGTGAGTACGTGGGCTGGCTAGAGCGCTGGCTGCTTTATTGCGGAGAGAGCGCGCCCAGCAAGCTGCGACTGCTCTGTCAATCCAACGCCGCGCTGTATATATATAGACCGCGCGCTGTCCCGGGGCCTTTGGCTTTGTGGTCCGAGCAAGGACGCGCGACGGACGGAAGCGAAGGGGGGCGAGCCACTTCCTGCAGTTTTGGGTCAAGCGCCCAAAAGCCCGTGCGCCGCGCCCGGGTCGGTTGCCGGTCGGCCGCCTGCTGCCTGCCCCGACCCGAAAGGTGTATAAAACGGCTCGAGAACGCCACGGTACGCCTTGAAGAACTTTCTCCATACAAAAACCAAGTACACCTAAACGTTTTGTTTGATACACTCATGTGCGAGCAGGGCCAATTGTGCATTTTCGGCTGCCAATAACACGCCCACGCATCACGAAAAAATGCAAGTTGCCGGGCCCAAGCGACTGTTTATATGGGTAAATGTAACGCAAGCACAGGATCCTTCGCTTGGATCTGCGACGCTTTAGGTCTTGCTTGCTATATGGAGGTTCAAACCTCCAACGCCTATGTCTTCTATTGCAATATCGCCCGAGATTGCAAAATGCAGTTTTCCGTGTTGATCGCAATATTTATTCTTTTCCTCCAAAACGAAAGACTGGATACGCAATTGAGCAATGCGTTGGGTGCGTGAATGGATTCATAAATGGATGGATGGCTACGAGTTGGTGCTCATCCAACATGCGCAAGCTCCCATGGCTGCCACAGGTTCTCTCCGCTTGTGGACTTGGGACGCGTCTTGCGCGTGGGCTTTTCGTCCAGTGCGACGCCCGTGATGTCGATCTCGTCCTCCGAGTAATCCAGCGTGTCCGACTGATCGTCTTCATATCGACGACCGCCCGTGGTCTGTTCCGCGCCAGTGCTGGTGGAATCGGAAATGAAGCTGTCGTAAAGCGCGGCAGACGCCTTGGCTTGCTTGCGCGGGGTCTTCTGGTGGTCATGCGGGCTCTTGTAGACTGGGATGAGGTCAAACTCGCGAGCTCCCGATGTAGAGCTCGGTGAGTTCGTGCTCGTAGCGGCCGACAGGAAGCTGTCTCCGAGTGAGCGATCGGCAACAACAGGTTGCTGCGGTGGAGCAGGTGGCATACTCTTCTGCTGACGATATTGGGACGGCGCCGGCATGCTCTTTTGCTTCCGGACTTGGGATGGCGGTGCTCGGGAGCTCGTTGTACCCGCCGTACTCGCTCGACTCTTGTCGCTCCCAGCATCGTCATTGTAAAAGCGGAAGCTTCCTTGGGATCCATTGGCTGCTCGTCGGGCAGCTTCTTCGCGTGCTGCCTTCGCTCGCTCCTGCGCTTCTGCAATCTGCGACCGCGACGAGAACTTGCCATTCTCGCCACCGCCTCCGACGCCCTTGGCAAGACCCACCTTCTTCTGTTGCGAAGGGGGTGCTGGGAGGTAGTCATTGAACGCATCGTACGCGTCAGTGTTCTGCATTTGGCGCCGGCTTGGGCGGTCTGAGGGCGCTTGTCTTGGCTGGGATCTGGGCTGGCGAGAGTTGAGCACGGCTGAGTTGGACTCTGGGATCCAACTGTGGCGCCGCTGCACCGATCCTCGGTTGTACGTGGCCGAGGCGCGCTCGTGGCCGCTGAATGCATCAACCACAAACGATTCCCGAATGTAGTTCATGTCCGACCCATCGACAGCGTCGCTGCCGTCCAGCACAAAGTTGCGCACAATCTCAAACGCGTAGCCGCCGCAGGTTGGACACTTGGGCGTGTTCGAGAAGGACCAAGACGCCAACAGGTTCATGAACGACCGCAGCGCCTTGATGCGGTAGTTGATCACCATTTGCGACTTGGACGCGAAGATGTGCTTCTTGGGGAAGTCGAACCGCTGGATCGCATGGAGATAGTTCAAGCACCCGGGGCAGGTATCGTTGGAGGTCGAAAAGAACTTGACTAGGCGGTCGCGCAGCGCTAGAAACTCCGAGTAGCGGCGGTGCACCTCCCAGGTCTGGCCGCTCGAGGTAAACCGCCCGGCCACGCGGTAGTGCGTGACGTCGTTGATCTTGACGGATGACAGCAGGAAGATGCGCAGCTCGCGGTCGTCGTTCTGGTTCAGACACGACAGACTCTGTCGGGGGAAGTTGTCAGACTCGCGCATCGTGCAGCGGTTGCGCCTATACAGAGCAGTCGATGGATGGAGGGGTCTTGAACGCCTCGTGGGGTCTTCTCACTCGATGAGCGAAGTGGCGGAATGGGCTGCTCCCTCACTTGACGCTGGGGCGCTATTGTTCAACCAGATGCTGAGAACGCACGCTGATTGGCTGAAATGGGGCAAATACCGGATTACCGCGTTGTTTCTTTTCCCCATCACGTGGGGTCAATAGAACCAGCCCCGGTCTTTGCAGCGTGTGTCTCTGATGCCCAGACAGGCGGCCGCTTTGTGGCTGGGAAAAAATTGGGACCGGGATGGGAAAGGAATAGGAAATCGGCCATTGCGACAGGTGATCTCTGTGTGTCAGGGAGAGCTGATGCATTGAGAATGTGCCCTATGTGCGCTATCTGGTGGACAGAGGCAGTTACACATCAGACAAAAGGGGAGCGATTCTGGGTGAATCTGATGATAGCTCTATAGCACAGTTGGTCTGTCACTCCCACAGAAGCATCTCGAGCTGTCCAGAACTGGAGATTCTGAGAATGAAGGGCGGGCTTCAGTACCGAGACATACTGTACTCTTTCTGAACACTGCCGCTAACTTGTAACGTATAACTGCTACAAGCATTTATCCAATAACCACAAGCAGGGTTTTAGCTTTAAGGATGACATGGAAAACCCCATCATTACACATATTTCAGCAGGTGGGTTTTCCGTGCTCGGTGACTGACGTCAGTCCGCCCTGGGCTGAATCTTAGCAACGTCAGTAAAGCCAGTGACAAAACCGCTGGACGGTTTCGTCCTAGATCTGCTCCTCATCTAACGCCAGTGTACCGTACGACGCCTATGAACACCTTGGGCATCTGAAGTGTTCCAAGAGCATAGAGCATCGTGATGGATTTCTGAAGTATATCCTACAGTATGAGCCATCGCTGTTCCAATCCTTGCATATGATTAAACATTCTGATTTGGAGAATCCATTGGGGCTATAAATCCAACTAAAAAAAAGAAGAGAAAGGTGAAAAATTGAGAAATGGAGAGACTGACTGGCTGGATCTGTGAACCCTAATACAGCATCGTGGAGACGGCCTCTCGGTCTGAGCCAATGGGACGCCTCGCTGCTCTGGCCTGGCGATCGGACGCAGAAGGACGAGTCGCGTAAGATCGCGGCGCGCACAGAGCTCCTCCATTCGCAGATCGTCGGTCGAGGCCCAACCACTCAGCCCGCCCACTCACCAATCCGCATAGCATGGATCGCTTCGCGTACTCGCGCAATGGCGGCGGTGTCTCGGACATCAGCTGCCTCATCCGCGTGCAGTTCACCGACGTGGAGCTTGTCAAGAACCACGGCCACTACCACATGCGCGTGGTGAACGTTCAGACTGGTCAGTCCTGGCAGGTCGTGCGTCGCTTCTCTGAGTTCTTCAAGCTGCGCAACGATCTCATCCAGTTCTTCGAGAAGGCGCCCAAGAAGTGCCCCGGATGCGTGAACTACGAGAAGGTCATCCACCTGTTTGAGTTCCCCAAGAAGCACGTATTCACCAGCGCGACCGTCCCGGTGCTTAACTACCGCAAGAAGGCGCTAAAGGCGTTTGTGTCGCTGCTCGCGTCGCACACGTTTTCGACCATGGCCAAGTGCCCCACGTGCAGCGGCTTTGCGTTCACGGTTGTGCGCGACTTCTTGACCGAAGAGGTTGTCGCGCCTGGCGGTGGCCTTGTGACCGAATCGGAACGCCTGACCGCCGACTCGCTGCGTGAGTCTATGGACGTCAAGGCGTTCACGACTTACCACCCGGTGTCTAACATCAAGCCCGTGAACAGCGAAGGCAAGTTCACGGACAGCAAGCGCGGCACTCGCCCGCAGGACAAGAAGACCAGTCAGCGCAAGCCTGCAGAAAAGAGCGCTGCAATCGACACTCAGCGCTCCAAGCGAGCTGTCCAGAAGCCGGCACCCGTTGTCACCAAGCAGCAGGTGCGCTCGCCTGGGTCCTCTCGCTCGTCGACTGAATCAAGCAGCAATCCCGCATCGCCAGCCCGATACTCTGCCTCGGGCGACCACTCGGAGGAGGAAGAGTCCAAGGAGGAGGATGGGGAAGGATCGTTCGTGTCCTTCACGGTGCCCAAGTCTACTGTCGAGCCGCCTGTGACCGCCAAGAAGATCTCCATCGTGCAGCAGACGACGGAGGAGAAGCAAGGCAGCACCAAGACGCGCTTCAACTTCACCAAGCAGAGCGACACGCGCCACTCAATGGAAAGTGCGCACGCAGCTGAGGAGACCAAGGAGGACGAAGATTTCGGCAGCATCAACCTGGACTTCATGAAGAACGTCTCGGGCGTGTACAATGAAGTCGAATAGAGCCTAGAGAACTTTTGTGCGGGCCAGGTCTGCAAATATATAATTATAGAGAGCGTATCCACCTGTACTCATCTAATGACAAAGCGCAAGCGCGGTGATGCGAGCACTTGATCAGCTTGTACTGAAGCTCGTCGGTGGTTTCGTCTGCATCGCCCGTGCCTCGCATCACTGTAATGAGCTTCATACGAAAGCTTGAGCCCATTCACCTGATCGTTGACACGCGCAGTAGTTTTCATGTGCACCACATTATTTCACAGGGATTAATGTGGTCAACACAAATCCCTTCGGTTCGTTAAGTTCGATTCTCGGGTAGGCGTCTCTCTATGTTGCGCCTTTATCAGAAACCGTCTGACGCCTGAGATGCCGCAACAGCCGATTTTAAGGCAACCAGCCCAAGAAGGTTCAGCATCGAAAAATCAGCAACGTTGGCCCCTCATGGAGATCAGTTTTCCACAGGAAAGAAAAACAGTTTCAATAATTGCATTGTGGTCAAAGCAAGCAATCAAAAATATGCTCATATAAAAAACTATCCTGGTTGTTTCAAGTCGTTGGCGCATGGACGCTGGCTGCAAAAAAAAGTATCTTCATGACAAACATTACGCTGAGAGTCAAGAGAAGGAATAAGCGCGGATTGTGAGGAAGAAAGAACCACAATCTATGTCCCAATTTAATCACCTCTATTTCTTCATGCGCGAAAAAGACGGGATTATAAGGCATTACAGGTTTATCCTACATGTGGCGTTGTAGTGATCAGGACCCCAGGCGCAAACGATGCCGTAAACAGCATTGTAAAGGTTCCGCCCATGCCAATCAAATCAAATCGCAGCACCACCACAATGCCCTCTCGCTTCAACCCTGCAATGTATCTTAAACTGCAGCATGCCGTGAGCTACTGCGGCAGACACAACGCGAAAAGAAAGTTTACATTGTTCACTACCCCTACAGTATAAATGAATGTACTGCACTGTATAGGGGTTTTGACTATAATCATACGTCCAGTCGGAAGAAGTCGAGTCTATGAACCCAAAAGGAAGTTATAGAACAATGGCTCAACGGCTCCCCTCACGAAATCCAGCTTGTAAAACCAGCGGGGTCGCATTATGGCCAGTAGAATGGAGGCAAGTGAGGCCAAACGCATGCCAGCTGGCAACGCCGAACGCGCCCAGCTGTTAATCGGTGTGCCCTCAACGAACTCACGTTTGCATACAAAATCCAAGTCAAACATGGGCTAGAGTTGTGACATCGCTCTCGTCCGGCTCTTCTCTGCGACCGCCAGGCGGCATTAGCGTGAGCACCGTCCCGTTCCTGCAGTTTGCACCTAAACCATCTGGGGGTTTGCCCCCTAGGCTGACCCAGTATAATTCCGACCACACTGCGCCTTGCCAGCCTGTGGGGAGGCACGTCCGACGCCGCGTCGTGCTTATCGCGTTTCTATTGACGCTCTTTCTCTTCCCCCGCCCAGCATTTCCATTCCCTTTGGGTGGGTGACACATTCCATCGCGCCCTCGGTCGGACAAGCGGATGAACCGTGAGCACCAGCAGAAGATGGCGCACGCCGGGCTGGTCCCCGACACGGCCGTGGACGTGGATAACACGCCCGGCAACGGCCAGTCCTTCCTCGACATGACCACGCCTGAGAACGCGCACCAGCGGCTCATGCCCAAGTCCGACGGGATCTCCAGCCTGCAGCCCATCGGTGGCGGCCACGGCGGCGGCGCGGGTAAGACGAGCTTCATGAGCAGCCAGGCGTTCATGACCATGAGCCACTCGACCGCCACGGTCGTGGGCACAGCCGGCAGCAACGCTGTAACGAGCGCCAACTGCCGTCGCCGCCGAAGACCCAACGTGGACGCCATGATTCGCTCGTCCATGGTCAACGACCGCCTCTCGCGCATTTCCAACATGTCGTCGGCCTACCAGCCATCGTTCTGCGGCGAATTGGCCTCGAGCGACGTCGTGTCGGTGCCCATTCTCGGTGACTGTGGTGTCTACGAGCCCAAGTACAATGTTGCGCTTTCCCAGGACGGCCAGAGCAACCGTACGCTGCAGAGCCAGGAGTTCACTGCCATGACCAAGCTCCATGCGCTGCGCGATGTCATGACCTCCATGACCGACAAGAACGGCATGATCGACCGCGCGACGTTCTCCCAGGCGTTTGAAGTCCAGGACGGCGAGTACGAAGGCTACGACGGCGACGACGGTATGATCGACGGTAACGCTATCCTGATCGACGCCGTGATGGAGCTAAACGTGGGCGTGGAAGACAAGCTGCGCTTCATTTTTGACACCGTGGACGCAGACAAGCGCGGCTACATCTACGAGGACCAGGTCGTGCAGCTGCTGACGTCCAACTTTGCCTCGGCCAAGATCGATGTCGTAGGTACGGACTTCAAGACCGTGGCCAAGCTGCTGTTCCGCAAGGCCAATGTCCAGGACGGCGGTATGGAGTACGACCAGTTCAAGCGCGTGTTCCACACGTACGTGGGCGGCTCGTACGACATGAAAACCGAGGAGAAGATCAACCCGTCCCAGCCGACGGTGGCGCGTAAAAGCAAGTTCAACCGCTGGTACGACGCCAACAAGCTGCGCGTCTGGTGGCTGTTCTTCTACTTCCTCGTGAACAACGCCGCGTTCTGGGGCAAGTGGTTTTCGTACGATGTGGATCCGGCCATTGGTTGGGGCCTGCGTATCGCTCGTGCCAACGCGCAAGTGGCCATGCTCAACTGTGTGTTCGTGCTGCTGCCCATGTGCCGCTCCATCACGCAAGTGCTCAAGCGCAGCCATGTCATGTGGAAGTACATCCCGTTCGACGACCACATCGAGTTCCACAAGATCTGCGGCACTGTTCTGCTCACTGCTGGTCTCATCCACACGGGCGCCCACGTGAGTAACGAGATCTGCCTCTACCTCTACGCCACCCCGGATGAGATCAGCCGCTCGATCTTTGTGACTCGCCACGTGGCCGCCTTTGCCAATGGCCTGCCGCCCTTTACCACGATGCTGCAGGAGCTGCCCGTCTGGACGGGTGTGATTCTTCTGCTCATCACGGCCATCTCCTTTCCGCTTGCGGCCATCCCCAAGTTCCGCCAGGGCAAGTTCAACCTCTTCTGGTACTCGCACATGCTGTTCGGCCCGTTCCTGTTGGTGCTGTGCTTCCACGGTGCCATGTCATGGCTGGCTCGTGCTTCCTCGTACATCTACATCACGCCGCCCTTCCTCGTCTACCTCATTGAACGCCGCTTCCGCTACGCTAAGACCTTTGCTGCGCCTGTGCGTATCATGAAGGCCATGGAACTGGATGGCACCTGCGCCCTGTTCATGGAGAAGCCGCGTCGATTCGTATACCGCCCGGGTATGTACCTCTTCATCAATGTGCCGACGATCTCTACACACGAGTGGCATCCGTTCACGATCTCCTCGGCTCCTGGTGACAATTACGTCAGCATCCACGTGCGCAACGCTGGTGATTGGACTGGAGCGCTTCACCGTGTGATCGCGGACTGTCACGAGAACAAGATCGAGTACCCGGATGTGTACCTGGATGGTCCGGTCGGCGCTCCAACGCAGGACTACCACCGCTACAAGACGGTCATCTGCGTGGGCGGTGGCATCGGTGTGACTCCGTTCGCCTCCATCCTCAAGGACGTTGTTCACCTGTGGGAGGAATACCGCTGCGTGAACTGCAAGCACGTGCGCCACCCGAACTCGTTCCGCATCAAGAAGCTCTACTTCCACTGGATCACGCGTGGACAGGAGTCGCTCGGCTGGTTCGAAGAGACCATGAACCAGATCACGGCCATGGATTCGGACAACGTCATCGAAGCGCACCAGTACCTGAGTACCGTGCGTGGTGGTGAGAACGCCTCGCAGCTCAAGATGTTCCAGCAGTTTGTGCACGAGCAGACCGGCCACGATTTCGTGTCCGGGCTCAAGTCCAAGCAGCTCACGCACTTTGGCCGTCCGGACTGGGACCAGATCTTCCAGGACGCGCGCAATGCGCACCCTGGCGATGAGATCGGCGTGTTCTTCTGCGGCCCGCACGCGCTGGAGAAGATCTTGGGCGAGATGTGCGAGAAGTACTCCTCCAAGCAGGCCGGTGGCACCACGTTCGACTACCACTCGGAGAAGTTCGCATAAGCCATCCCTCCACGCGCCTTACCACCTCCAAGGGCAGTACGGATCCTCCTCCTGGTCGTACATCAACAGTATACGTCGTATGCAGTCGTCACTAATAAATATACCTATACGTTCGCAAAGCATTTATCACTTGGCCCCATTTTCCATAGCGCACAAGTGTTCCCATTCTCCAGTGTCCCGGTTTAGCCATAACGGTCCGGTTAGCGTGAGCTGGACCGGTTCGTGGTCGTCGACTTTGGCGGGAAACGGTTGCGTCGCCGGCATCTTCAGGCTCTTGAGTCGGCATCTGCAGCATCATGTTCACGTCCACGCGGCCAGCCAAGGGCGGCAATGCGCAGCCAGCTCTGCTCCCGTGGGTGGAGAAGTAGTACGTAGTCATCCTTGCTGTATGTCTCTGTTTGACCCTGCTACCTCTGGATGCTGATGGATCATTTTGCATGGACAGCCGACCAAAGAACGTGAGCGAGATCTCGCACCAGGAGCACGTGGTCGCGACGCTCAAGACATCAATTGCCAGCGGCCAGCTGCCGCATCTGCTGTTCTACGGCCCTCCGGGCACTGGCAAGACGTCCACTATCGTGGCCGTGGGACGAGAGCTCTTCGGCCCGGACTTCCGCAAGAACGGCCGCTTCCTGGAGCTCAACGCCTCGGATGATCGCGGTATCAAGGTCGTGCGCGAGAAGGTCAAGAGCTTCGCGCAGGGCGCCATCAGCAGCAACGGCAGCATGCCGCCGTTTAAGATCATCGTGCTGGACGAGGCCGACTCCATGACCGGTGATGCGCAGTCGGCGCTGCGTCGCATGATGGAGAACTACTCCAAGGTCACGCGCTTCTGCCTCATCTGTAACTACGTGAGCCGCATCATCGAACCTGTGGCGTCGCGTTGCGCCAAGTTCCGCTTCGCGCCGCTGGAAAAGATCTCCATGACCGCTCGGTTGGAGTACATTTGCAAGGAAGAAAGCATCGAGAGCTCGGCCGAGGTCATGGACTCGCTGCTGGACTGCTCCAATGGCGATCTTCGCAAGGCCATCAACTTCCTGCAGAGCGCCAAGCAATTGTGTGGCGACGATCCGCTCAGCACCGACGACATTTTTGCGGTCGCAGGCGTACGTTTTCTCTTTCTCTCTTGATGCTGCTGGCTGGCTACTGACTTCTACTTGCCTTTGCAGCTCGCCCCACCGGAGCTCTTGCAGCAGTTCTGGGTCTCCGTGGCCGCCAACAGCTTTGACAAGATGAAGACGGACGTGGAGAACATTCTCATGGCCGGGTACCCGGTGCTCACGATCTTCCAGCAGCTCAGCAGCGATATCCTGCAGCACAAGACGCTGAGCGACACCAAGAAGGCCAAGATGTCGCTGCGTCTGGCCGAGGCCGACAAGAAGCTGGTCGATGGCGCCAGCGAGCACTTCCAGCTGCTGGACGTGGCGTCCTACGTCATGCAGGTCTATCACGGCGCATAGAAGACGGACTGCTAGATAAAGTATACAACGAGTGAAGGAGGAATTGCCCAAAATCTATTTCAAACGCGCACATTCAGGAGCCCGCGACGCGCGCACCCTGCTCGTTGACCGACGAGAGCTGGACCCACTCGCTGGCGTTGTACTGCTTCCAGAAGGTCACCTGGTCGTCCGCGCCGGCCACGCTGAGCACTGTGGCCGTGAGCGACCAGCTCACGCGGTACACAGGCGCGTCGAACGTGTGCACGACCTGGCGTTTCCACTCGCCCTCGCTCTCGTCCTGGCTCCAGACGCAGACGGTGTGGTCATCGGACGCCGAGGCGATCATGTTGGCCGGGATGCCCACGTTGGGCGCCCAGGCCACGTCGCGTACCCAGTCCTGGTGGCTGAACAGCGTCTCGTTTGCGCGCGCCCAGACGTTCTCGGCCGCGTTGAGCTGCCAGATCTGCACCGAGTGGTTGCAGGAGCCCGTGACGACCCGTTGGATCGGGCCCTGAGAGCCCTGCGAGCCCAGCGAGTTGTACGGCGCCCAGCTCACGGACGTGCAGCCCACGCCGTCCTCCGAGTTGAGAAAGGACGAGGTCGTGACCCAGCCTTCGCGCATGCGCGTCAAGAACGAGACCTGACCGTCGGCCGAGGCGCTCGCGAGGCACAGGCCGTACTCGTACGGCGCCCAGGCGATGCTGAGCACCGCCAGCGAGTGGAACGTGTGCACGTACTTCTGCACCCATTCGGTCGGGCCCTGGCCGCTCGGATGGAGCTCTTCGCGGTAGAAGTAGACCCGCCCGTCCTGGCAGGCCAGCGCCAGCAGACTGCCAAACTTGGGATGCGCCCAGGCCGCGCGGTAGATGGGCGCCTGTGAGTCGTCTGGCAGTCGCACGATGTGCTGCAGCACGTGCATGGGCGTCGGCGCCGCCGCATTACTGTTGCTGTTGGCGACCGGCGCGGAGGACTGGGTCGTGGCGTTGGTGATGTCGTAGACGCGGAACGTGCGGTCCGCCGAGCACGTGACCAGCCGCTTGCCGTAGTAGTCCAGCTGGATGTCGTGGATCATGTCGTTGTGTTCCGTGTCGATGCTGGTCACGGGCTGCTGCGGCTCGGCCCCACTGCTCCCATGACCATGATACGTCGCCATCTTCACTACGTGGAGGAACTTGCGGGTCTTTCAATTGGGAGGGAGGGGGAAATGTGGGACGGTCTATAAGATGACCCACACTCGTATATGGGGTTACCAGTGTGTACCTATATGTGGAACATGGAGCGGCATCAAATGACAGGCTTGCTTTTGGACAGTCGGACGGACGTGTTCGCCTCTTGTTGAGGAACATGTTTAGTGTGAATGGGCCGAGCGGACCGCAGAGTCGACATGAGCGGCGCGTGAAGACGGAGACCGACATCAAAGCGGAGAAGGCTCGTAGTGACGCAGAAAATTCCAAAAAGCGCGAGCAATTTTTCACGATGCGCAAGACAACAGACAAGCCGGCTTCCGCAAGTGGAAAGCAGTCGACAAAAGGTAAAAGCGCGGCTTCGCGCATATAGTGTGCCCCACACTGGTGTATACTGATGGGTGATCAAATTCCTAGCAAAGCAGACAGGAACCACATCGGAAATATTCAAGGTGCAGCAGCTTGTATTGGGATTAAGCCAATGTGAACCATGCATGACATTCCGCCTCAACATTGCAGGGGTGTCAAATTCTATTCAATGGACGCACTGGCAAAGTGTCATCGTAAGCATTTAGTGCACCTTCAGCGCTCTTGTTCCACATTGTACTAACGCTGGCATAGGTACTATTTAGCCAAGCTCGTTGAGGACCATGGCGGACGTGTCTGGTATGACTGATGCTGCGTGGACCCATCATCCAGGTCCAAAGCTGACCTCTTCTGGGATGGCCAGCTCTGCCTACTCGGGCATGCGCGTGACGCACATGGTGGGCTGCAACCTCAGCGGCTCCAAGGCGGACAAAGTGCTCAAGGTATGGAGCCCTGAGCTCTGTCGCTCAGCTGCTTGAAGGCTGCACTCACAACTCACGCTCTCTTTAGAACTGCAATGGCAAAGTCAAGTTCGTAAGTCCAGGTATAATACCTCCAGTAGCCATAGAGCGTCACGATGGAAGCTTTTGGCTGAGCGCATGTGACTCTCTGCGTAGACTGGGTTCTCCAGTCCGTCCAGCGGAAGAAGCGGCAACCAGAGTTCCAGTATCTCGTGTACACGAACAACTCCTCCGCGTCGCTTCTGACTTCGGCCGCCGTCAAGGGACCTGCTGGTGCAGATGATGCCAGTGAGACACACGCAGGCGCAGGCAGCCACCGCTAGAGAGAGAGAGAGAGAGAGAGCAACACGCGTGCGTAAAAAAGCAAATCCTCTGGTCCATTGATCAAGTCAGGGCGCGAGGGCATCTACCCGCCACGAGCCGCCGGACGAAAGGAGACAACTTCAGGGGAAAACACAGCTATAAATGATACTGCTTAGCAGCACTTCGAGCCACCATTGTTCTGCACCGATGTGCCCTGGTTGAGGCGCACGCCAGTGTTCTTGGGCGCAGCGGGGGCGTTGGCCATACGCTTCTTAATCTGGGCCGCCATCATCATGAAGGCCGTCTCGACGTTGGCCGCGTTCTTGGCACTGGTTTCCAGGAACTCAATGCCGAGGCTCTCGGCGAACTCCTTGGCGGCGTCCGTGCTCACGACGCGCTTGGCCGTGAGATCGCTCTTGTTGCCCACGAGCAGCTTGTTCACGTTCTCACAGGCGTATCTGTAGAGAGAGGACAGCAGTCATTGGGTCAGCCACCGTAGTCTGCAAACTGATTTGCGCCATGAGCTGCACCGCACCGGTCAATTTCGTGGAGCCACTGCTTCACGTTGTTGAACGATTCCTGGTCCGTGACATCGTAGACCACGATGATACCGTGGGCGCCACGGTAGTAACTGCTCGTGATGGTGCGGAAGCGTTCCTGGCCGGCCGTGTCCCACTGCATTGTGGTCACAGAAAACAGATCAGTCCTCTAATCCATGGCTTCACTGCAGCGAAGATCGATGGCTCAATAACGTACAATCTGGAGCTTGATGGTCTTGCCATCGAGTTCGATCGTGCGGATTTTCTACACACAAGCACAGGCACGCGAGCGATGGTCGGTTAGCCACGTAGTGTCACGTCGTATCGATCAGCGCTGGCGACGTACGAAATCCACGCCGATAGTCGAGATGTAGCTCTCCGTGTACGTGTCATCAGCAAAACGAAGCAGCAAACACGACTTGCCGACGCCCGAGTCACCGATCAGCAGCAGCTTGAACAAGTAATCGCTGCACACATAGGCGTAAGCCATCGATAGATCCAGCTGAATCGCATTCACCCATGAGACGTACTATTCTGGGTTCATGTTGCTTTAACTTGTAGGAAGGCGAGGAGAACGGGAATAAAAAGCTGCACAGATCACAGACAGCCATATCGCACGCGTCAGTCTCTCTCGGCTGTTGCTGCATCCTGCGGCGGGCAGCGGCAGTTCCTGGCCGCGGCTACATACCCGCTGGGAAGATTGCTTCGACGTGCGGTCCGTGTCTGTTCTTCGTTTCTGTTGAGGGGGGAGAACTTGGGAGGTGGGGGGGAGAACATCCCCCCACGGTACTGTACCTGGTCGTTTTTTTTTCCCTGTTTTTTTCTTTCGTTCTTTCCGGAAAAAGCGGAATATTACGAGGTTTTGAGGTTTTAACGGCTAAGATTTCGCCCAATCACCGCATCCAGCGTGGCTTGAATCAGGCCTGATAATTGAAGCGGTAACCGGGATGTAATTAGAGAGGTCGCGAACCGAATTACAGAGGACCTCTGCTTTATTGTGGAATTGCAGAAATAAGTTGATAGTACAGTTCTGATAAACCTTTGACAATGAATGATTGAGTGGCGCGATCCGTCGCCGTCAACGATTGTGAGCCGATCCGTCAGGAGCGTGTCACGATGATATCTCGCAAGAAAAACGCAGGCAGTAGGATGAATGATATCCGGTGTCAAGCGCCCGTGTGTCCGTACTTTTTTGAGCCGACCGACAGGGCAACGCGTCTTCAGAAAGCTGCATAGTAATCGAAAGGAAAAAGCCCCAAGGAGGACGGCGGCTATGCGGGGTCCTAAAACAACTGTCCTAAACCCAGCTGTTGTGCTTGCAAAACGCGGGGGGAAACTCTAAAAACAGACTCAGCGTTTGGCTTCGCTCTTTCCCGTTGGTTCCATCTGATCTGCAGATTTTCCAAAATTTAGGGAAAAGAGTATCCACTAGGGCTCGGGGTCTGCACAACCCTCACTAAAGCCACGACCTGACAACCCATTGCTCAGTGCCAATTAGACCCCTAGTTAGGAGTGCTTTTGCGCCTCATTTGCTTATCCGTACCGTCACTCGGCCAATTTGCCAGCACCAAGCGCTGGGGACGCCGACGGAGCGCGGCGCAGGCATGAGGAGGGACGTCGCACCGCCCTACGCGGTCTACGCGGGCCACGGCAGCAGCGGCGACACGCCGCGCTCGCATCGCGCCAAAAATGATCGCATTTCGACCTCTCCGGGCGGCTCGAGCGACCACAGTCCGGACGTGAGTTGCCCCGAGCTGCTCATCACCGGCAGCGAGTTGGAGCGCAAGAACGTCGTGCTGCAGCCGCTGGTGAAGAAGGTATGGATTGCGCGCACTATTGGAATCGCCTCTGTGCATGAGTACGTAGCCTGATCGCTCGATGTGGGCTCTCATTTGCGTAGGGCAAGCGCTTCGACTCGCCCTGGCGCAACTACCTGGTCGGCATCTACGCGCATGTGCTGTTCTTCTTTGAGAACCGCGACGCGCTGCCGCACGGCGTCGTGCCGCTCATGGGCTGCGATGTCAAGCCCGTGGACCGCATCCTAAAGCTCACGGCCAGCGCAGACAATGGCGAGCCCAGCGAGGAGGACTGCGGGCCGTGCTGGAAGATCACGTCCAGTGCAGGCCGGATCTTCCTCTTCCGCTCGCCGTCTGAATCCTCGCGTGCGTCCTGGATGGAGCGCGTGCAGCACGCCAGTCTGGAGTCGCTGCCGCCACCGCCGCCGTACCCGGCTGTGAGCCCAGTGGAGAAGACTCCGCGCCGTCGCCGCGTGAGCTCCACGTCGAGACTCTCGCTTGGCGAGCCCCAGCACCGATCGCAGAACGATATGTCGCCAGAGGTGTCGAGTATGCTGCGCGACGCTATGCTGCTGCTGAAGAAGCAGAAAGAGGAGATCACGGAGCTCAAGAAGCAGCTACAGGAGCAGAAGGAAGCGCTTGCGCTGAAGGAGGCCGTGCCGCCCGAGACGGAGACGGAGACGATTCCGACCGAGGTAGAATCGACAACCAGAGACTCAATTGCGTCTTCCTCGCCATCGGAGCCGCCAGCCAAATCGGAGCCCGAGCCGGCGCCCGTGAGCTCGTCTTCTAGTGTTAGCGCAGCGAGTCCCAAGAAGCCAGCTCCCGAAAAGCGCATGAGCATGGACAGCAACGAGCACGATATCATTCAGCAGCAGGCCATGGAGATCGCCGAGATCGCCAGGAACCTTCAATCGACCTTCCGCACGGTATGTCGCTCACTGATCGGCATGCAAACGTTGAATGTAGTTCTCATGGCACACGTATGTGCTTCCTTAGCCGGCTCCCGCACGGCCTGCTAGCCCAACAAGTCCGTCCTCGGACGCCTACTTTGGTGCGTGAATGACTCGCTAGCTTGTCCACACCGTTGTTTCTTACTGGACTTGTTGGTTTTGTAGAAGCGATCGACTCGTTCTGGTCCGCTGATGGCAACGACAGCATTGCCACCATCACCAGTGGCAACAGTGGTATCGTGGAACTGGATGACGAAGACGATGACGATATGGAGCGTTTGTCTGAGTTCCAGGAGGTAACCCATCCATTTGAACCCCGTGGGCTGTTATCCTTCACTCATTAGCATCTCTTTTCCCTGTAGTCGGAAGAGCATTTCCTAGAAGCCAATGGACTTATTGACTCGGTCCATACAGTCGTAAATGTTGTGGCGACTCAATCAGACGAGCGTATCTCTATCCACGAAGAATCGATTACTACAGTGACGAATGAAACTCCACGTTCTTCAGTCGATGAGGCTCCTTCCATGCGGACTCTGGAGCGTCAGTCTTCCTCCTTGTCCTCGACATCTTCCAGGTATCCAACATGTTTTCTTTGCTCGGGTTGCGAACCTTACTAATGTCCATTCCGCTATACAATAGACCGGACGGATCCAATCGCTCCTTGCTTCCTGGTGACTCAGTGCAAGATTTCTTTGATTTCGCACTTGATGTACGTACATCTTGCGGCTCCAGCAGAGTCAACTATTCATGTATTGACAGTTTTGGCCTGCAATACTTTGGTCAGCCTCTTCCGCGGAGTCTGCCCCCGCCTCCAAAGAGTATTGGAGCCATGCTCGTTGAAGAAAACAATGTGGTTCTAGCCTCACTATTACAAACGGCCACGCGCGAAGAAAAGGTATTGTGGGCGTAATAGGCATGGCTTGTGGGCTCTAGCTGACTCACAATTTGGTGAATGTAGATGTCGCTATTGTTCCCGTTACTGCGGGTGTTTGCGAGCCACAAGCGCCTCGGACGGCTGATCATGTGGGCCATAGAGGTCGAGGTGTCTGCTGTGATGAGTGTGGCGACGCTGTTTAGATCGGACGATTACGCCAGCCGTATTCTTTCTACATACAGCAAGGCCATTGGTTCCGAATTCATTCGAAAAGTGCTGAAGAAGCCAATCCGTCAAATATTTTCACTGAAAATCGCCGATCTCGAGTTGAATCCCGACAAGTCTGATGTGAGTTTTAGAAGTCATCAGCGTAGATATGTTGCCAGGTATTCATTGATTTCTGTGATTTTTATGTAGGCTCCGCGCACGAGCGTGACGACCAGCACGAATGCAGACAACTTGATGAAGGCCTGCCAACAGATTCTTGATGCAATTGTAGCCAACGTCCACTTGGTACGCCCACGCCTGCTCTTCTTGTGTAAATATTACCTTGTTCTTAAAGACAGCTCTATTTCAACGCAGATCCCGGCCTCGTATTACCATATTTGCTCGTACTTGAATGAGAAAATGATCATTCGCTTCGACGGATCGACGGAGAACCTTCCAGCCGAAGATCCGCTGTCCGTCACCCGAGTAAGTCTCTCCATTGGTATTTTATGTGATTTCGGTCATAGCTGATTAACTCATCACTGCACAGTCCGTCATCGGAGGATTCCTGTTTCTTCGCTTCATCTGTCCGGCCATCACGACTCCGCACTTGTACGACCTCACGGACAAGGAGCCCCAACCGGAGACTCGTCGTGTGCTTGTACTGGTGACCAAACTGCTTTTTAAGACAGCAACTTCCGTCATGTTCGGGGAACGCGAGCCCCAATTCCGGTATGCGCTGTGTACAGTTGTGGTTTGGATGGGCTGCTCTCGCTGATGAATCGCTCTCCACTACTAGTGTGCTGAATCCTTTTATCGAGCGGAACGCCGACAACGTTTTGCGGCTATTTACAACGCTGTCAGTGGCGCCAATCCGGCCTGTTGATGATTGTTTCACGGCTGACAGCCGAAGTGTGTTCTCCGACGTCGCTCTTCGCGAACTGGATAGTGACTATAAATTGGTACGTGCGCGCTCGACTGGATGACAGCGTGTCCACTTGAAGCTAACAATCATGTTGCACAGATTCGCTCAGTGGTGGAAAAGAACCTCGAGACGATTGAGAGCAAGATCTCTAGCGAATACTGTTCACCGGACATTACGGAGAGTCTAAAAGCAGCGCTGGCGGCTCCTGAAGCGAGAGAATCACTCCTGGCTCAAAAAAT
>JAADVF010000879.1:0-12046 GCA_023334555.1 Elongisporangium undulatum | reverse complement strand
ATACGCGCTTGGCGTCGATTTACTTGCCGTTTAGATCAGGCATAAAGAAAAATATTCGGGTCGATGTGCTTGGTTCGATCACTCTCGATGTAGCCTTGCTGCAATTAAGTGGCGCAAGCTGCGTTGCCTTCGTAAAAATATGATCAGGAACAGCTTTTTGCCGATCTTTAGTGCCTTCCTGACGAAATTGATGAACTGGCGGATCCAGACGCACTCACGGTAGGCTGCATAAAGTGCGATGTGCTTGGACTAGTTTGTTAATACGCTGCAAATATCTGCTTCGTCAATATCCACGAGATGGTGCCCCTTGGATAGACATTAACACGTAGCCAATCCGGAATCGAGCCTTAGGCGGGTAGGACAGATATCCGGCGTCTGCATATCCATAAGCATTTTCAATAATTACATCAGAGGTATTACGGGCACCACCTCATCTATGACTCCACTTAGGTATGCAGTCTCAATGTCAGCTTGCCTGACTTTTGTATTGTTCCTTGCAGCGAGCGCTAGCAACCATCCGACCACGGCTGAGCGCGTGGGAAGATTCTACCGCGCATTGCTGTCTGAGGCGCAAAACTACGAGCTGCAGGCCGGCCAGATAGCAAATCATGCTTTCATCAAACTGAAGAGCCACAACCAGCTTTTTGAAGGTACTTCCTCTGTGTCGAAAGAAAAGTAAATAAGTTTTTTTTGTGGTGCAAATAGTTTATGTGAAAAGATCTTACCTCCTCTGTCCGAAATTAAATGCCAAACCCTCTCTAAATCGTGTCCGGAAAAGTAAGGCACATGAAACAGTAGGTTCGTGTGAAGTGTTTTACCGAACTTAACACATAACCTAAATCAATAGTCAAAGCAAAGTGATGACGGCAGATTCTAACGAGGCTTGCAAGCGAACAGACACTTGAGCTCGCTCCACAGCCTCCGGATCACATTCAATAGAGTCAGGCAAACGGCCAAATGTCCTCTCAATAGAATTGTTCCCCATGTGCGGAATACGGAAGCCATTTCCACCTCCAACGCACATGGCTGCGTTCAAAACGGCCTGGAGCGTGAGGAAGACTTTGTTCAGTTTCCTTGGCTCTAGCTCAGTAAATGCTTGTTCGACATGATTCACGAGCTGCTGGATTGAACGTGAGCGCTTCTTAAACTGCAGTGACTGCAATGAGCTAAAAAAGCCCAAGTCGAGCACGTTCATATCTGGAGAATTGGGCGGCTGGCAGCGCATTCTGATATCCCAGCCATCAGCAGTCCCTGCCTTTACGACAGCAGCGTTAGTGATCTTCACGTGGGGCCCTGCGTTATCTTGCTGGATGATAACCTTGCGCCCAGACGGCCATACCTCCTTGATGCGGGGGATGACTTTGTCAATGAGGAAAGAGCGGTAGACACTAAGGTTTACCTTCACGCTCTTCATCTCCAGCGCCCCCGCAGGTCTGTTTTTACTGGCGCGCTTCGCGGGAACCATCTTGACGAACGACCAAGCGCCTGTCTTCCCATCGAATAGCATCACACCACTGGGGTCGTAGCGTGGGCGAGCAACGGCGACTAGCATCATGATCTTCTGTATGTGACGCTTGCTTTGTACTGACGAGTACGGATCTGGCTCCGTCCGGCTTAAGTAGTAACGCTGGCTGGTCTTCTTGATAAAAAACCATTTTTCGTCGACATGAACGTAGTCATGCATGGACTGAAACGTCATGTCACTCTGTACAAATGACAACGCAAACTTCAATCTCTCCACGCGGTTTTCCACAGAAAGAGCTGGCTTGACACGGCACGTCTGGCGCTCGAAGAGACCACGCTTGAAGTAGTCGTGAAGAGTTGACTTTGGTATACTGAGTGATTCCGCTAATGTACGAATGTCACCCCGTCTTTCGAGCGGGATAAGTTCGATCTCCTGCGATATGGCTTGGCGTCTCTCAGGCGTCAGACGAGTCTTCCTGCCGCACCTGCCTGCACGCTTGCTGTAAATACCACTTAGGTTGCCATTCTTGACAGACGCGATACCACGACGCCAGAGCCGTGTGATAGTAGAGGTTGAGCATCCATATTTAGCCGCAAGATGGCTGTATTCTACGATCTTGTTGCCATGGGATAGATTTAACGAGCTGCTGAGAGCGAGTAGCTCGCTAAAGATCTCTTCTCGATCCTTGGGCGTCAAGTTCCTGCGCGTCATAGCGGCGCAAATGGGAAAATGAGGTGCGCTCCGACCAAGAAAGACCAGGCAGCTATAAAAAATGTCCGTATCTCTTTCAAAAATGAGCGAAAATGCGCGGGAGTTCGACCTATCCAATCAGAATTCATTTTATAATTGATTCCACCAATCAGCGTGCGTGAATTCATGTTTTTTGCTTAACGCAAGCTTTTGTAGCGAATTGGGCATTTAATTTCGGACAAAGGAGGTATTGGTGAATTTTATTAGGGTTAGGTGATTTAAATGTGCTCCAAAAAGAATCGTACGCCAAAATTGCGCGCGTCATTACAGAAAGAAGCCTGTCATGGGCCGAACAAAAGGGTGGCAAAATATTACGCCCATAGAGCGCGTCCGGATTCTCACCTTCCTGGCCCAACGTGTGAAGGCAAATGCAGCTCTGGCCTGATGATCTCTCAAGAATGCTAAGGAGACCTTCGGTTGACACCCAAACACAGTTAAGAAACTGTGGGAGGGGCGGGACACAGATGCCGCGAGTCGACGAAGCAACTGCGGGGACAAACCATCTCCCGACACTGAAGAGTTGATGCAGAAAATATCGCGTATATTCCTGTGAAGCAGCGAATGATCGCGCGTGCAGAGGCGACGGCTGTGCAAGTACCGTATGCCACATTGCAGTGCTACATCGGCGCTGGCAAAGCATTGCGATCTGTTACGGTTCATATCATGCACAGCTTCATGAAGATCAGTGTTAAGAGCGGCTTCGCTTCGCATTGTTGTTTGTGGAGCGCCCAATAGGTAAGTCAATTCAACTGATCTACTGCTTTGTTTGGCTAACGCTAACTAGAAACCCAGATCTCCGTACTCACGACTTCCAGGCCATGTAGGACATCGTCTATGTGGCTGAAAAGTGTTTTAACATAATCTACAAAGTGTCCAGTCGCTTCATCCTGTATCTCGACAAGAAGCCACCCCACCTGCCCTGCCCCAACAAGCGCTTTATAACGAAGGCAATGCTCTTGGCCGCTGTGGCCAGTCCTCGCTACGACTAAGATCGTAAGCGTGGCTTCGGCTGGAAGATTAGCATCTTCCGATCGTCCAAGAGCGGGTTGCGAAGCGGACAACGAAGAACCAGACGCGAGGAGACGTGGTCGTGGCTCCTTTGGGTGTCAATCGCTTGGTCTACTACTCTCCTTTTGTCGATCAAGTCTTGTCTGCAGTGAAGGAGAATATGCTAGGTATGCGCTGCCAAATGATATGCTATGATGTGCTGAGCTTATGGTGTGTTGCATACAGGACAACGTGTGCCTTGAAACTTGAACTTGCAACCAAATATATAATACCACTCCAATTCATGCGTGTTTGTGTATCGAGTTTAATGAAACATACATAAAATAAAAAACGCGCGTTCATTAGTAGAAAATAAACTGCTTTAAAAATACCCTTACCACCTCTAAATCGTGCCCTACACATTCCTTTTAGTTCTCTCCATCTCGACACAATGACCCGATGCCCTGGTGTCGCCAATCTGACAACAGTAAAGAAGTGGAAAATCCTGTACGCTCTAATAAAGAGCTTGGTGGAAAGTTGACTGCTGGCAGCGCAGTAAGCCCATCGCCAGCTGCCTTGTTTATCACAGGAATACTGTTGTCAAGATGTGGTGCGACCGTAATCAGCTGATCACGCCAACTAAGCGACCGTGGAACATCCGCTACACAGATTCTGTTCTCTCCTGAGCGCGTGAGTGCAGTACCGCTTTGGGATCGCGCTTCGCTTGCTGCTCTAAGTGCATCCACAGCGATTTCTGTCCCGAGCCAAACGACGTAAGCGTGGAATTCGTCAGGTTCCTGCAGATTTTAAGAAGAAATTCTAGCTTAGCCCGCTATTATATTAACGAACATCTCAAATTGACATGCACAAGTAGTGGGCTTCTTTGCCCGGCTCTGCTCACTCCTAGGCCACAACTCTTGCAAGTGATTGACATCGCGCACAAAGTCGTGCAAGGTGTGAAGCTTAATTACAAAGAATTTAGAGTTTAATCTTTTTGCTCAAATATATAAGCCCTTCAATAACTAAGTGGATAGGACGCAGCCAGTCACCACACTCATGCTGCTTACGATTTATCAAGTATTACGACAACAGAGAACCGAAGGAAACGCAGAGATCAAAGACATGATGTGGTGGTCAATCATTAACGCCTTCGTCTTCCTCAGACCAACATGGTTCGGTCGTTATAGAACCAACGACAGAAAATTCTTCGCATTGCGTTCATAGCTTAGACGGTACAGTCAGGGACAGCCTCGGCACAACGAAAGAACTAGGATTACATTAGTTTCAAGCAACCAAGGAGTGACACGCGAGTATGGTTCAAATGGGATGGCCGGCGAGCAGGCCTCCTAGAATTAAATGCTCAGTATACGGAACGCCGCTTCTCGGCAATAATCAACAGGGAAATACGTCACCATAGAATAATAACAGTGTCCGCAGTTTTCATTATATTGGGAATATCAATCGCAAAGCGATCTTACCTGCGGAGAAGTGTGGCCGCGTTCCAGAGAGCCCTGTTGGCCTTTAGGAACATCAGCATTTCAAAGCTAGCTGGGTGCATGCTCGCATGGTGTGGTGTGAGCACATACTTACACTCAGAAAAGAGACGCTTGCACCTATTGCTAGTCGGCGGGATCGACGCGAGCAGTGGAATGTAGTCTGCGATTCCGCGCTCGAAACGGCGTGGCTTTTTGGCGCGGCGGAGGATCTCGGTCGCGAAGTCGACTGGCTCCTCCCGCTACTCCTCCGAGGTTTCTAGGCGGCGAAAAGGCTCGATGGTCTTCTGCTTGGCAGCAGTGAGCGGCAGCGACGTAGTGATCTTGACCACAGCACTTTCAAACACGGGGGAGTGAACGATCTTGGCGCCTGCCTTGAGATGTTTCTCCGTGATGGGATATTTCTCAAGACTGGCGTCAAACAACAACGCACGGACCTCACCAAGCGTGCGCTTGTGGTGCTGCAGCTTGACGCAGACACTGTTGAGCTCCTTAAGCTTCTGATGAAGCGAGACGATTCGGCGATAAGCAGAACCACGAGGAAGCCGCTCATCGACGGCAGGAACTTCCTTGATGGCATCGCGAATCTCGATGTATCGATCCAACATCTCGAACACCGAGTACCAGCGAGTCACATTTGCACGAACAGGCATCTTTTCCGTGTGACGAGACAACTCAGCCGCATTATTCGGGTAGCGAAGTTGAATCATGAGACTCTGAACCTGAAAAATCAGATCATCAGACTCAGACAGGAAAAGACACACAGCCAAATTGAATCGATGGCTGGCGCAACCAATCAGAGGCACCTGGAGCTTGGTAGCAAAGCTCTGGTTGGTGGAGCAATTGTCGGCGACGAGGAACTTGACCATAGAAATCGTCTTCTCGTACACATCGAGGATAGAAGTGATGTATTGGATATGAGCTTCCGGCGTGAGCCCTTCCTCCATTGGAGAAAGACCAATCAGAAGCTCACACAGGCCATTGGTGCCATGGTAGATGGCAAAGATCGCCACATAGTGATGGGTTCCAAACGTCCAACCATCAAACATGAGGCCGAACGCGGTACCCATCTCAGCAGCAATGGTGTTGCCAACACACTCCGCCACACGGCGCATGTGCTTCTTGAACGACTCATTTGTCGTCGGGCGCATGGTGACGAGTCGACGATTGAAGGGTCCTCGACCTCGCTGAAGGGGAGGTTCCTCTCCACCGCCCAGCGGACCCAGTCGTACATATCGCTGATGTCTTGGTCGACGAAGCCGAAGACTTCCAGCGAGGTCAAGTTCCAGCGTTGGAACTCGGCGTACTCCTCCGCGTAGGTCGGGTGCTTGGCGGCCAGGTGACCAAGAAGGTTGGTGTAGGCAGTTCTAGGAGTCTGCTTACGCGGAGACTCACAGATGTTGCACTTGAACACCCCGATCTCGGCTGGGGTGAAGAAGAAGCCGACGATCTGCTTGGAGATCGTGTCGGGGGTTGTTGTTGGTGCTTGGAAGGCGTAGGAACTGCTGAGGGGATGAAAATGCTAGTGCGAGAAGATCGGTGGCTTGAGGGCCCAAGAGGAGTCCGCCAACGTGTGGTCATGGGCAAAAGCTGGAGGACTGGTGGTTATCTGCGCCTTTGCGTGTTATTGGGCTTCGCCCCCCCCCATAGTTGGTGTTTTTCCATTTCCTTGACATACGAACCAAAATATATGAATTAAACAGAGTACGCAATAATAGCATGACTACTATAGTGCCGTTAATGTCATTAAAACCAAGCTGTTCGGGAGACGACATTTTGGTGTCCAATACACCTATGAGTTTAATGGCTGTCAATATGTTGAACCCTGAAGTTATTGACTTTGTGTCTTACTCTGACGCTTAATATCAGATTTGCCCAATTATCGATGTTCTAAAACCAGTAGCAATCTGGGATAGGAACGCACATTAGGTCTTTGGTGCGATCTGATTGGGCAGCTGAAGTTTTTTTGTACATTAAAGTGGCAAAAGCCTGCATGTTGTAGATATATACTTTAGGGGTAGGCTAACTATGGAGCAGGAGCCAGCAAACGGTAGATATGGAATTTTTGGGTTGGCAGTCGTGCGCCAAGCTCGTGACACCGCTCTCTCCAATGAACAGATCACGCTGTTCTCGGCCTCGCTCGGCCTTGCCGTGGACCAGCTACGCTATGCGCTATGTCTGCTCGCGGCGTACTCACTGGCCGTAGTCTACAAGCTGCTACCTGTGGGCTTGCTCAAGCTTGTGTTTGACATCGGCGTGGGTCTGCTGCTGTCTAAGTTCGTGCTCGGCTCGAGCTGGGTGCACTCGTTTATCTCGGCGCTCATCACTTTGCGCTCTTGAGGTTAGGCCTGCCGCGCTACGTACCAGCAATGGTGTTCCTGTTCAATATGACGTACATGTTGGCCTCGTACATCAACCGCCTGTACGTGGACTGCATGGACTGGACGCTCAACTTCACGGACCCGTAGATGCTTCTGATCATGAAGCTCATAAGCCTTGCCAGCAACTACAACGACCCAACGACAAAAAGGATATGGCGCACAGCCTCGCGGCCCGCTATCCGGGCCATAAGAAACCGACCATCACGGAGGTTCGATCGCTGCTGTAGTACCTTAGCTACGTGTACAACTTTACGACGTTCTCAGCTTTACGACGTTCTTGGGCGCGTCCGTTCTCGGCAGGCCCGGCCTTCGAGATCTGCAAGTACCTGGACGTCACGACCCAGAAGAAATTCCTGGCCCAGGAACAAGGTAAAGCAGCCAACCAGTGCCTTTGCGGCGTTCTCCTGGTTCCTTATGGGCTCGGTGCTCGTCGGGCTCTTCGCGCACTTTGTCCCGCAGTATCCGTCCTCGAACCTGTACTCGCTCTCTGTGGCGGCGCTGCCCTTGGCCCAGCAGGTGCTGTATCCCTACATCACGCCGGTCTTCTGCAAGGCCAAGTAATATTCGGCCTGGAAGGTAAGAAACACGTTGCTGTATTGATGGCGACCATGCCCGTTTGACGAATCCGTGGAGCTCTGGGTCGCATTGTATTGACTCTGTCTCCGTATCCCAGCAGGGCACTTCGTGTGGCTGGAACGGCGTGAGCAACCAACATGGACATCATCGGATTCAAGTTCGTGCCCAGAGCGCGCACATTGCGTGTACACATGCACGGCCAACTCGCTCATGGCCACGTACTTTGTGTCTGCGTTTTGGCATGGCTTCTACCCTGGTTACTACTTATTCTTCATGACCCGTACGTTGTGCATGCTCTTTCTTTCACTCTCCTTGCTAGTGTAACTCACTCGTTTGACTGGTTTTGTAATCCCGCTGCCCGCAGCCTTCAACTGTATGTTCTTCAAGTGTGTTCGCCCGTACTTTGTCAACGCCGACGGCTCGTTCGGTGCCAAGTAGAAGATCTACAACGCTATGCATCGCAGCAGGGCTGGCAGAGCTCGCATTCATTCCTATTCGATCAGTTGCAAAAGTGCAAGGCTGGGGAGGGGTTCTTAGCTCCGTTTTTCGGTTGATCTATGGGTCGACTGAAGAACAATCGTAGGTGTATTACGCTTCGTTACAGAAGTGTTGTCGTTTACATGAGGTGCTGTAGAGTGACCTCCCTTGGTTTGCCTCAGAGAGTAAGCTCCTGCTCCGTCGTCGGGCCGTAGATGTTGATGAGCTTCTGACGTTTACTCAACAAACACAAAAAGACTAACGCACCTTATCTTCATAAAGTACATTGACGATTAAAGCAGTTGTCGCCCAAGCCTTTAAGAACATCTTGATGGTGAAACTGACGAAGTGACTTGTGTTCATCCATAAAACAAGCCCAGGGAGCTTCTCAAGTAGCTCCGGCGGCGCGTTGGACGTTAGAGACATGAGGAGTGCGACGATCTTGATCATCATGCTGTTGCGCACGGAATCATCAATATGTATGTGCTAGCCGCCCTTGGCTTTGGATGCTGTGCCCCGAGTGCCCGTTGCTATTGTGCAAATGCGAGCTGTCAGGAATCCATGCACCATGTTCACATCTTCTTCGATGTAGCCGCTGCTGTTGGATGTGCTACATGCACTGCTGTTTCAGGTGTGGCTTGATGTATCCAGCCCAATTGCAGACAAAAATCAACATCTATTGGAGAACGAAGCGCATCAGTATCCACGGTTTTACCTGTGCAAAAAGTTATCGCGCTCACATACCAAAGCGGTACGCGTGAGTAGGAAAATGAACACAAGCCAGATAACAATTTATGCTTGGTGCTCCGCGCGGAGTATCCATTATATCCTTCCATGCACTACCATTGCTCCACAATCTCAAGTGAAGTGACTACATCAATAATTTTCATACGGTCGTGAGCGGACGGTACCACAACTAATTACGGTGCTTATCGTGGATTAAGTGTGGTATTGTGAATCAAAGCGATTGATTTCATTTGTCTGAGTAGCTCGCTGTTATTATGTGCACATTTATCGTTTAGATCAGACATTCAAATGGATTCATTCTCTAGTATTTTCTGTGCTCGTGTTTGCTGTTGATTGTGCTTCAATTCCAATAGATGCGTCAGTACGATTGCATCTCGATGTCTTACACGAGACAACGCAACACAGGCAAACACTGATGTTGGAAGGTTTCCTGGGTTGAACATCAAGTTATCGCATGTTAATCCTTGGACCTTGTGAATAGTCATCGCATAAGCCAGACGTATTGGGAGTCCAATTCGTTCCGTTCGATACATAGCATTCTTCGATCCCCAAGAAATGGCTCTTGGGCATACAGGAACAGTATTGTTAACATTAGGCGTGAAAGATGGGCCGCGATACGTGTCGTTAATTTGTATGAGCACAATGGGAATCTTTGAGCCTGGTTTCCACATAAAATCATAGACTATCCCACGTGTGCCGTTGGATAAGCCAGCTGCTTGTTCAAGATTTACACATAGGGCAACTGGGCAGCCAACTGCCAGCTCCAAATACGGTGCCACATCATTATCATAAAATTAATTCGGAGTTTCAGCAATTGCTAATAGTTGATTTACTATTTTCATGTCATTTTTTTGGTTCTCTTCATGCTGCTTGAATTTGATTGCATGTTGCGATTTTATCTGGATGATTGGGTTTCCTTGAGGCTGAAGACAATTGTTGTTTGCATCATTCACATCGACGTTTTTGTAGAATATGTGAAGAGCAGACTCAGTCCAATCCTGGTACATACTTTGATGAATAAACCGTGAGTTGAACAAATCAATATCCGCTTGTGTGTGCTCCATTTTTCGTAATCGACATAATGCAGCGAACCACTCCAAATTCTGCTTTCCACGATTTTGAGATTGAAGCGGAAAAACGTGCTTTATATCTTCCCACAATTTTCTGCCATGTTGTTGGCTTTGATTCTGCAAAATTTCGTGTTGAGAGAGAATAAGGACGAACTGGATCAAGTTGACCTAAGTCGCCTACAAAAGTTATGTCTCGACCTCCAAAAGGATAGTCCGTGAGGATGGAAATATCTCTCGAAGGCGCTGATCGATCCAATACAGCATTCCACACGAAATCACACTAAATTCATCAATGATGATGAGATGTATGGATTCGTTTTTATCTTGCAGTTGACGTAATTTGTTGAATCCGCTTTTGCTTGCGGAAATGGGAATATACGTTTGATTGTAGCCAAACCTGTTAGAAATACTCATCCAAGCATCGAACAAATGGTCTGCCCACCGATATTATACGCAGCAGTGCCTTGATGTCCCATAATCAAGACACGACGGCACTGATCTGAGAATACGGTATGTACATCTTTAACAATGTGAAAAAGTAGCCAACTTTTCCCTGTTCCTCCTCCGCCGTTTATAATCATTTGCAGTGGCGAAACATGTTTATTTGTGTCAAAAGTAGCTTTGCGCAAGCGACTTTGTTTCATACACAGTGCAAATGGTAACCATTGATCGGCGTTCATGACGTCAATCGGATATTGGTAATGTTTACTCTCATGTATTTGAGTCCAGTTACAATTACGCGCTTCTTTCTGAATTTGAAGAAATGGCAGCACATCATGTTTAATAAAATTTTCAGCACGATTTATGTCAACCAAGCTGTATTTAGCGTCATTTCTGTGTGGTAAAGCATCACGGCTAACCTACTCACTACTTGGGTCTGCATCAAGCATAATCGAACTGTTGTATAATCACCACTGAGGACTTGGTAGCGGTCTGCATGATAATCGTCCGAAAGTAATTTTAGCTATGATGGACGGATAATGATCCAAGTGAATTCAACTCGTGCGTGCCATTCCAGGCATCAGCTGTCGAAAGTATTGACAACAGCCTGATTGACGATCTTTTATCATTTATCAAAGTTGTCATATGTGCTAGTGACGATAAGCTCAATACTTGGATGCTGACATGGCTAGCTAAGATTGTTCAATTCCCAGACAGTAAGACGTGCATGGTTCCTATTCTATACTCCGCCGAGGAATGATGCGGTAAAAACACATTCACTGACTTGATTGCGGCTATCATTGGTCACAGCTCCATTGATGTGTCCGCTGGGTCTATCGACTCGCTTGTTAACGAACGCAGAGAGCACCTGATCGGCAAGAAGCTCTGCACTGTTAAAGAAGTCCGCGAGATGAACAGCTCGTTTGGTCGTAATTTTGAAGCATTCAAATCATTCATCACTGATAAGATGATGGATGTTCGTCCTCTTTACTGCGCGAAGATAATCGTCCGCAATCTCATCGAAACGATCATCCCTTCGAACAACCAGGCTACCATCCCAAGTGGAAAGGAAGCCCGTCGCATTCAGATGTTTAGCCTAGACAATAAATATTGCCAGAACAAAGAATACTTTAAGAACATCTATGAGTACATTAACAACCCAGTGGCGATCAATCATTTCTATACGTACTTGATGACTCAAGTTAAGATTGATAGATCTCCAATGGAGCCAATTGAAACGGCCGCGCAAGCAGAGTTCCGCGAAGTCACTCAAGATAATGTCTCGGCATTTTGGTCGTTTATCATTACTGAAACAACCGATGTTGAGCTTAGCAAACGCGACGCGTATATCAGGTATCAAGCTTGGTGTGAATCAAACGGAGAGATGCCACGACGAAATCAACTGTTCTCTTCTCAGTCTAAGGGGATCAAAGGTATCAAAGATGATCGAAACAATACATGTCGGTTCTGGGCAATCACACGATCACCTACTAAAGTTGAATAACTGTTGGTGATTCCTCGCGAGTACAGCTATCGTCATATGAGGGTCCAGGACTATCGTTACGGCCATTGTGGTCAGTATTGTTTGCTTTGTTTATGGTACTTGCAGCATGATTCTCTGGATCGATTCTTTCGTTCGTTGAAGCACTATCCGATACT
>JAADVF010000878.1:0-12048 GCA_023334555.1 Elongisporangium undulatum | reverse complement strand
GATACACAATGCTGAATCGCTACCGTCATCGGGAGCAGGGCGATCCAAAAGAGCAAATGAAATAATCTTGCAACTCTAATCTGCAAACCAGGATCACGACACTCATTCATCTTTCGTGCGTGAGAACCGTTTCGCTCGCAACTATCGTCAAAACATGTCTACAATCTGCACATTTTGCAAGATCCCATTGCTCGTCTAGAACGGCCAGTCCAAGAAGCTATGTCCACAGCAGTCGCCGCAACGATTCAATTCTTATGATTGTCGAAGAAACGCGACAGCATTACTGACACTTCAGTTCGAGGTCAAAATAATTCGTGCACAGGGGGCAAGTGATGAATGAAGAGACGATTGCTCCTATATCATGCGAGAAACGCAGCGGCAATTCTGACGTTAAATGAACCTGAGAAACGAATTTAAGACCTATTAACCCAAATGAAGGTCTGACGTCTATTAATAGCTAACCATAGGCTCCAGATTGAGAAACGAATCTGATAAATTATTTATCGGTGGACTTCATCCGCACAAACCACGCCCAACCCAACCGGATTGATGGTTACACTATACAGTGTTGATTCAATAGTTGCTGTAGATGAGATGGGTTCAACATCAGTCGATGCAACTTATTCGATTCTAAGAGGGATCTTTCCGAATCTGTCTTGTTGATGATAGCAAAAGTGTAATTTTGGTGTCGCTAAGAAGTCGACATTTACCTGTGTTACCAGGAAATTCCGTTTAAAAAAGACGATGGAGCAGCAGCATCTAAAGAGTGGACGCGTTTTGTAAATGACAACATGCAAAATCCGATACAACAAGTACCTACGGCAGATATGTTGGCAGCTGAGCGCATGACAACAACCGAATAAATCTGCAGATCACGCAACTACGAAAGAACAAATGCAACCATAATGACAACTATCTAACAAAACATTAAGCATTGGCCCTTGATTTGACATGATACTGTACGAATACGATCCTACGCCGATACTATACAATAGGGGGCATCGCCCAATGAATATATGGTCACAACCAATCGACAGATATAAAGATGTGAATAATGGTACTCGACCACTACGGAGTGAGTTATTATAATAGCGTGGCTTGTAGCGAGTGAGTCGTCCATGCTCAGAAGGCTGAACGTGAACTCTCTCATTTCTGTTGACATCTGTCTTTATTGAGTCACGTCCAGGCCGATTTCAGTTCTCTGGAGCAAGAATCACCGGCAAGAAAGCAAGTGGCCAAATACATAAACGATCACTGTGTATTTCGCTGGGGACCAATATCTTCCATCAAGTCAAAACTTGCTTGATAACCTTCTCCAAAACTCATCGCTTGTAGCAGCAGTGCCATCGTCCGTAGTGCTGCCCTTTGATATCAAAGCGGCCGGATTCGTGGGTGCCAAAGGTTTGCGCCACTTGGTCCCGACGCTCCCAGTCGTTGAGGATCGCAAAGTAGTCGGGTGTCTCGATGACATACCCTGACGGGACTGGTCCGATGATAGTCAGGACGAGCTGTGCTGTCTCTGCGATCCTTTGGCGATCACTCTCATCTGGAGACGGCATTTGTAGCAGAGGGACCGAGTATCGAGTGTGCGGCGTGGCGCCACAATTGCCTACTGAGCCATTCCGACAGCCAGCGGATCCAGCTAAGCTTCCGCCAAATCAGCTAGAGGGAACTGATGGCTTGCGCGGCAAGAAACGAGCGATATGCCACCAGTCCTGAACCGAAACTGGCCACTGCACCCAGTATAGGTAGGAGTAGGCCTCCTCTCTCAGATAAACCACCACGCTTGATGAAAACCATTGAAGGGAGCCTTTCTACACAGTCAAGAGCGGCTGGCCGGCTGCAGAGATTCACTGATGCCATCCAGCGGCGGAGCTTCCCCCCTTTCTTTCTGCTGCCCTGGCCTATACTTCTAGTGAAACTATGGTGGAAATACCGAGTCGTGGAAAGACCGAGTCTTGAGCTCACGATACTGGAGCTATTCACACACTGGCTCGTCACTAAAATCCAGAATGTTCTTCGTCATCGACAGCATGCTTCCTCCAATTGTCGCATTAAAGGATGCGCAATTGCGTGATCTCCGTGCCAGACCTTTTGTCTTCGATCTCTCGTTGCGGATTGCGTGCATCGTTATCAGACACATAGTAGGGTCATTGATATTCAGCAAAATAGATAGTCTTTTTCAATAGAGCTGGCGAAGCTGTCTTGGATACAGGTCTAGTAATCAAGTACTCGACTATGCGTTTGAGCCACACATTCGTTCCTTGGTGCGCTTGCTGTGCGCAATTAGACGTCTACGTCTCTGGCATCATGCCATGATGCGTGGCCAAGCCTCAAAACACACACACACACCTATCAGAGCAGATCGATAGAGCTTTTTCTTGTGCTGGTAGATATCCCGGCGTCCATTGATGGGCTTTGAACTCAATGGAGATGACCCACTCACGGGTGCTCTTCCGTAGCATCGCCCAGCCCGTGGGCCTCTCTTGAGCCGCAATCAGAAGCCTCTTCTGCTGCCTTCACAAACGACATGTTTCCTCTGGGGCTGGCTGCAGGCCCATGTGGAATGCTGCCAGGTTGAATGCCCAGCGAAGCAGCGATTGAGCACAACCCCGCTGTCATGTTTACTCTGCTTTCGGTGGTCTCGAATCGAGACGTTTGGTGCTAATGAAGATGTAAATGGAAAGGGCATCAGCGACCTCCTCTTGATGGCGCTACTGTAAGCAGCACGAATCCCTGCGGTGACCGAAAGGCGGAGTAATTCCATCTCCATTGGTTGCTGTGCTGCCTGGCCCGTCTCCGCTGTCTTGGCCCGGGCTGGACAGGACTGAAGGAGCCCATGCGCCGTCAGCAAATGTCTACTTCAAGCAAGCGTACCGACTCAGTTCTTTCGCCGACTCAAGAGTCGACTAAAAGCACCGTAACCCCTTTGAGGGTAACCTAATACTGTATAGGGTAATCTCTGGGTTCAAACTTGAACCCACAGACGGAGAACGCCGCAGACCAAGACCATGATCTCCGATATGGAGGCGTCGCGAGTGAACGTGCTGGCGCAGCTGATAGACGCCGAAGTGGGCGCCGTCATCAGTCAACTGCTACGGAGATTCTCAGAACGCGTGACGGCCGTCGACGACCGGATCCGCCTCTGCCAGGCCAAGGTGAACGCCATCACGCAGCACAGCAAGAAGCCCGAGGTCTTCTTCTCGACATCCATCAATGGTAAGTCGTGAAAATTGCTTCGCGGTGGACGCAGGCAGAGAGACTTTACGGCTACATGTTGCTATAGTGCCTCATGATCGGCTGTCGCTCACCAGAGAGCGCGTGCTGATGAACACAGAGAGCGGAGACATGCATTCTCTGACTGCTGTTCATAGCTCAAAGAGCCGACCTCTACTTCAAGTCCGAATCCCCAAGACGGATCTCGAAAGAGTGCGTGTCGTCCACACAACTATTGCCATTATCCAGGTTTGCTTATCGTTGTTTGCTTGCTGGGCAGTATATGATTGGACTGCTCCCGCGTACGGATTCCCTGAGCAATCTGTCTGAAGCTTCCGTCTGGTCGGATGAGGACCCAGAGCTGTCTGCGCGTGAGCACTGCTGTATTATGGTCCATGACCGTGAGCCTCTGGTGTATTCTACCTGTGGAACGCTACACAGTCACGAGCCATCCGCTGGTGCGTCTCAGTGGATCGAAGACCATGAGCTTTCCTGTTTGGATGATTGGGAATTCGTTTCTCCAATTGAGGTGCGTGGTGTTGACCGACCGATCTTGCTTTATAGATCCCACCTGAGTAACTGAAATCGGTGCTTCTGTAGTGTACGGGACCAGCACCACCGCTGCCAGCAGACTTGATGAAAGACATCCGAGCCCCCACTGTGAAGCTGCGCAAGATCAGCGAATCCGTGATAGCGCAACCAAGAATCTCTGATTCAGTCCATGAGCCACTGGAGAGTGCGGGAATGCTGATGAAGGAACAATTCCAACAACGAGGCCGCTGTGATCTATTGAGCGAAATCCGACTCGAGCAAACGCGACAGCGCGACAGAGCGCGCATGGCTACACGAACACAAGCATTAACAACAAACAAAACCGATGCACTCCTGGCACCACCATTGACACCCGATCATTCCGATGGATTCAAACTTCATCCGCCACAAACGTTGTCTGATGTAGTAAGTTTTTGGTTTGACGATGTTATCGCTGGTTTACTCTATTGCGCTGAATCACTTTGGTTTGATTTTTCAATGTCTTCAGAAGTACGTTTGCTGCACGTTAAATCCGCCTAACGAGCGACAATGGAGATTGCCAGCGAGACTACCACTAGAGGATATTCCAAGCTATATTCGAGCTGTAGAAGCTGGAGCCGATCCTTCAATTGCACCTTCAGTGGCCCAAACCAATGTGCTGCTCCTTCCGGATTTACCGGACGTTGGGGGGTTTCCTGATTGTCCGCCGCCACCAGCAGCTTCATGCACTGAGTTCTCCATTGAATCGGTGTTTCCTCCCCCACCACCTCCACCTGAGTATGTAGAGATGCCTACTATTCTCCCGCAAGTGAACGATGATATTCCACCACCACCAGCCTTTGAGAGTGCTGAGGTAAGTACTAGAGGCTGGTCGATTGCTCTTCCGATACTACATGACATTTATGCTTGTCAGGAAATGCGACCTTTGCAAGAGCGCGTGTCTGCTGTTACAAGTCGCATGCGATACACTCGTTATTCTACCGCGAGTTCACACAAGCGACCCACGCTCTCTGAAGAAATAGAGCAGCGAATGCGTCGACGTCTTCTTTGCCTGAGTGGGAAGCAGAACAAGTCACCGTCGCCCCTGATACAGTTCGCAAAGCCTCCCGAGTGTCTGCTCAGTGAAGACGAATTGGTAAGAATACTCCGTGCTGGTTGTTAATTTGCAGATATCTCACCTACTTGATTATTCAAAATGCGAAGCCACTCAAATACGCCACCAATTACTGTGGCCCATCCATGGGTGATGTGGAGGATCAGTCGGCCCAGCTACCGACAAAACTACCACTCGATAATATCGCAAACTGCGCTGGCAGTATTAAAGCTGGAGCCAACAAGTCGATTGCGTCTTGGCTGTTCCAATATGAAAGCACGGCAATTCCAGATTTGCCTTCTACCTGGGCATTCACAAATGACCCAGCAGTACCGAAGCCTTTCAACCAAAGCGTGCAAGATGAGCTCCAAGATGGGCCTGCACCACCACTGCCACCGCCTCCGCCAGCGTTTGACTCGGTGTTTCTTCGGTCCCTGCCTCTGCCACCAACGGCACCGTACAAAGCAGAAAATGAAGAGGAGGTACGAAAGCCGAGATCGCTTTCTATTGTTATTGTGCTTGATCTGTCTGACGCTTTTGCTTTGGAAGTATGATATGATTTGCTCAACTGAGGGATTACTGTGCGTACTTCGAAAAGTCAAAAGAGGAAAGAAGAAACGTACTGCTTCGCGCGAGCAGACGTCAAAGGTCAGACCGGTCCCAATTGGAGAAGCAATCAAGCAAAGCCTGGAACGAAGAAAGCTTATAATCAGTGGGAAGCAGGACAAGATGGATCAGCAGCATGATCGAGAGTCCATGGCAGGACCCATGACAGTAGTCACGGCTGTAGAAATCACTGCGCCTCCACCACTGCCGCCTCTAGAGAATCCAAAAGACAGCGAGAGCAGTGCGCAAGAGGTACGAAAGCCAATGTTGCTTTTTCTGTCGTTGTGAGAGAGATAGCTGATGCTATTTGTATCGAAAGTATGATCGTGTATGCTCACGTGAAGGTTCGCGGTATGTGCTTCGACAAGTCAAGAGAGAGACGAATCACAAGAGTACTATTCGCCAGCGTCCTTTAATGCAAGAAAGCACGAACTCCCTGGCATATTTCGAAACGGTACGTAGCATTCCGAAGAATGAACTTCCTGGTTTTGCTCCACTCACTGACGTTTGCAATCCAGCGAATGGTCGGGCTGCGGTCTCGTGCAGCTTCATTGAGCATAGCGGAGAATTCCGACTGGTCCGGCGACTGATTCGCATACTTCATAGTGTAATTCTTCGACTGAGATTGCATGAGCGCATTTAAATCTCTCTCTCTCGCTCTGTCATGAAAAGCGGAACATCACCAGGCAGACGAATCGGCTCACAGAATGGTAATGCGTGAAATGGTCGTTGCCCACATCGTGTTGCGTGCTCGCATTCAGGCTGAAAGACAGATCTTTCTTGGTAGCACATTGAAAGATCTTCGCTGAAGGAGGAGTGGATTGCGGTGGCTACAGGCTTTACTTGTGCGCTCGTCGTGGGTGGTCCAACTTTGTGTGCAGGTTCTTCGGTGTCAGCAACTCGATGACCTGATTCCTTGAGCGATTGAATGTGTTGTGGCTCATGAAGGAACGACAGAATGACCAACACCATAATGACAAGAGCCACCATCATGCATGCGGAAGAAGAGGAGTGCCTTCTAGAGACTCCTCTTCTTACACATGCATGGTGGTGGCTCTTGTCATTATGTTGTTTGATCGTTCTGTCGTTCCTTCACAAGCCACAGCATTAAGCGACAGCCCAAGGAAGCAGGTCCACACGAGTTTGCCAACCCGAAGAAGTCGAGCACGCAGAGGAGTGCGATCACCACGGCGGAATGCAGACCAGCAGTCTCTGCGAAGGTTGCCACGAGCCCTTTTTCGACGGCGAGCCAAACCGGTCCAACCACGACGAGCGCACAGGTGAGGCCTGCAGCCACCGCAATCACCTTCTGCCATGTCGCCCATTGCTCCCACGGCTTTACTCGGTGCCAGGACTTCTCTTGTTGCGGCCCTGGGATCGGTGGGCGTTCTTAAAAATCACAACACAAGCTTTAGCAAACGCATCAACTAGCGACAAAGACGCAGACTCACCTGGACCAACAAGGCGATGCAATTCATTGCCCATCCAGGCAATGAATACGGCCGCTATCGGGTGCCACTCGGCTTCGCGGAGATCGCGCAATGTGACTTCGCGCAGCATTGCTTGGGCACCCAGCACACTCGATATCAGCGCAATGACGCGGCCCTGCGAACAGTAAGAGGCACTAAGGCAAGTACATCAAAACCGTCAGCAAACATCAACTGATCAGCAAGCATGTAAGCATATGTTACCTTTGCGGCTCAAATAGTTGATCGCATTCACCAGAGCTTCGATGAGGCGCGTCCACAGAGCGGTATGGGTGGCACTTGCAGGACATTGCGTGCTCCTTGTTGCTACTGGTCCATGGTACTGCACTGGCCAGTTCCCTAACTCAAATGCCAAAGAACGAGCAAGCAAAGCGATAGATTTCTGGGAAAGTATGTCGTTGTGGGTCCAATCCGTCCGTTAGAGAAAGAGAACGCATGCACCAGATCAATACGCATTTCGATGATGAGCACTGGAGACCCGCTACAACTCGGCTGCTCCAGGTCAACGCGAATGAATCCCAATGGCGCGGGAGGCGTACACGAGCCCGATTTGCGCGGTGCGCGGCAGAATACCTTGTTGCTCATCCGTCTCCGCAGCCCGATCAAATCGAGCAGGTCTTCTGCACCGACTTGGTCATGGCTGAGCCGGCCGCAGGTAAGACATTCCAAGCACTCGCAGCGTTTGTACAGACTAACTAAACTACGATGATCTAGAAGCGCCTCATGCCGACAACAAACGCGATTGGCTCAGTGCTGCCGTGCACCAACACATTGATGCCTTCTCCGCGTTGAAATGGCGATTCCTCGGAACGCATAAAAATTTGAAGAGCGACCTCATCATTGCCCGCCTTCCTTGGCGTGAGCAGTCGTGCTTGGCTGTTGCCGTGTTAGGCTGCTGGCATGAGCTGTTGCCGTGAGCTGTTACTCCCGTTGTGGTAAGAGCCCCAACTACGACTATGCATGTGTACGATGAGGCATACCTTCTAGAGGTTTGATGGTGAACCAGTTCAGGCCTAAAAAAAACTACTAGAGCGACCCAAACCAGTGCTCACTTGAATCGAGGAGTCAGAGCATATTACCACATGCATTCCAAGATGCAGAGTCAAGCCTCGTACGAGTGAGACCAAGATCAGGGAGAGTCATTTTCGCAGCCTGATTGCAGTTTCTTTACAATCTCCTGTAACTAGTAGCAGTGGCGTTCGTTGGTTGCTCTCTGGGTTCTATCGGCCTGATTAGTAGCGTCCGTTGCTGAGAGATGCAACTTTGAAGGAGAAATCTAGGCATAAGGGTACATGGTCCGACGTGTACTGGCAGTTGGGTAGTGCCGTCTTCGAATAGGCTTCCAGCACCTCTGGTGGATGCACTTTCAGGCCGGCAAACGGAGTCAACTGCTCATGGGTATACCACACATAATCCACGATGCCCGTCCAGTGACCTGCATACAATTGTGTGAGTATGACAGCTTACAGTTTCCAAGACCCATAGGAACGCATTACCTGTGTAGTTCGTATACTCGGGCTCGGAGCCGAATACTGATGCATAGGCGCTGGCGAATGCAATATTGTGCTCCAGCTCCAGTGAGTTGTAGACATCCATAAGCTGCTGGAGATCGGGGTGACCTCCCTGAACATGATTGCGTCCCATCAGCTCGTAGACTGCGCTAGAAGGTTCGCTATTGAAGTCACCACACAAAATGATTGGCAGATTCCGCGCCAGCGCGACGCGCTCAATCTTAAACATTATCGGAAGTTAGATATTTGCGTGCACATTGCCGATATCCATAGAGAACGAACCTGCTTCACGAGAACACTGGATTGCCACAGTTTCACGTCCGGAAACTTGGGATTCGAAAAGATATGAACATTCGTAATGCACAACAGCGGGCCGGATTGAGCTTTACGCGCTGAGCATATAGAATGTGAATTCTTTACCAGCACAGATACAGTGATCTACATGCGATAATTTCACGTACACACTTCGTTGCTGGACGGGACGACCTCCAGCACTGCGATTTGGGCCACGTTATCGCGCATGAGACGTTGCTTTAACTTGGTGAGCATAATTCTATACGACTGCTCACAGATTCACAAGTCAGATGCCAAGGAGCTGAGAAATATACTGGTGGTAAAGCGCCTACCTCGCGCTCGGACATGGTCGGGGTGGGATAAGTATGATCAAAATCGTTCATGGCTCGGTTCAAGAAGTCGCTGGCCAGATCGTTAAACTCGATCGGGTACTGCTCTTTCATGATGAACCTGAGGCGAGAAGAGCAGGCAACGTCAGTCGATCCATGTGGGAGCTGATCCATCAGTTGTGGGATATTATCTCACCTATTCCGCTTGTAAAAGAGAGCGCAGCCATCCACCTTGCCTTCCAGTCCCATGGACTCGCGCGTCTTCTTGAGATACCATCCTTCGTATCCCCACTCGGTCATCATGGGATAGAAAAAGTTCTTATAGTGATCTCCTTGGACTTCCTGTTACAACCAGAACATCACACACCTGAGTCTCAATCGCTGCAAGAAGTAACCTCACTCTTTCCTATGATTGCCACTAACCTGAAGGCACAGGATATCGGCGTTGTAGGTCTGCAGCTCACGCCGCAGCAACTCGCTTCGGAAGGACCAGCTGAGCGCCCACACAGGGCAGTACGGATACATTTGGCGCGTCGCGTAAATCTCGGCCAGCACATTGTACGTGAGCACTCGGAAGACGCCGATCTGGCGCAAGCGTGGCGTCGGTCGCTCTTCGTGGATGTTCGCTAGCATTTGGCGTCGTGGGGGCATGGGGGGAACTGGTGGTGGCATGAAATCAATCATCATTGTGAACTGTTCAGACATCATCAAGACTCAGGCCCTTACATGGCAGCACGATGCCGGTGTCCACAGTCTTGGTCAGCACCGCTCCATTCGCCACCTTGGTTGCTTTGCATTCCACTCGAATCACGTGACCGACGTCATCGGCCGTCGGCATGTACGATCGACTGCAGCAGCAACCGCCATTCAATGAGTCACCAGCACCAGCACTCCATTGCACTACAGCGCTCGTACTTTTCCTCGTGGATCTCGTGCCACACTTCCTGCGGCAGCGGACAGAACGCCTCCATCTGATGCAGCTGCGACTTCCACGGGATGATCGCGTCGTCGCTGTCGTCGCTGTTGCGGTCGGCCAGCGCCTCGGCCATGGCGTGCAGTTGCTTGTGCTTGTGCCAAGCCATGCGGAAGCAGTCTGGACTGCAGAAGCACGAGTGCTCGCGCGTGATGCCCAGGCGGCAGCAGAGCACGCACTCCAGCTTGGCCACTAGCAGCAGCACGTTGCCGTCACCGTTGCGCGGGCACTCGCTATTGGCACAGGCGCGCTTCATGGACGACCGGTACCAATGGAACTGCAGCTCCACGTCCTTGTCGTTGATGTCACCGTCCGAGGACCGGAAAAACGCGTGCGTCATGACCTGGCAGCCCTCCACGGGCTGGTCAACACGCAGCGAGATCTTGCCCTCGCCGTGCACGGGCGAGCCCTTGGGTGGCGACACCGACAGCACCGCGCGGCGCGCTCTCGATGATGGCGATCCGTAGTTGCTCTTCATCGCGCGCGTCTCGATCCTGCAGCGTAACAGAACGGTATCCAACCTGCGGTCAGTCGGTTGCGAGGCAAAACCCAAACGCGCGCATGGCTAGGGAGCGCCGACGGCCACACCGAGCACATCGATCGACAGCCCAGAGGCAGGAGACTGCAGCGCACCTTCTCTTGCTGGCTCTGCGGCAATGAATCGCTCAGCATGCGACGGCGGAACACTACCAGACGATGGACGCACGCAGCTCCCTCTCGACCTCCTGCGCAATGGCAACAGGGTCGGTTTTCTCCAAGCTCGGTTATGTACGTTTTGTGTAAGCATATCATGTGCGCCACACTATTTCGGGTTCCTTCATGTGAAACCCACAAGGCGCGGCGCACTTCAAAGCGCGAGGAAGAAGCAGCAATGCGCGCGTGGTTCTACACCAAGTACGGCCGTCGATCTCTCTGGCTATAGTGGCCAGCCGCTGCGGCTGCTCTGTTTGCTGCTGACTCATGTGTGCTGGCAGGTTCGGTGGACCTGCGGTCGTGCAGCTGGGCGATCTGCCAGAGCCCGTGCTCGGCGACCCGCGCGAGGTGCTGGTGCAGGTGCACGCGGTGGCGCTCAATCCGGTGCGCACTATGGATGCGTGACGGCTGCTGTGGCTAACTGATGGCGATTTCATTGGTGATGACGTGGCTGCTGTGCTGCTGTTGGTGCTCAGATCGACTACAAGCGTCGACAGGGCGCGCTCAAGTACATTTTGCAAGACCAAGGGTGAGCGCAAGATACCGATGCAGTCGAAAGCACTGGGGCACTGCCGTATATTGATCAGGCGTATCTCGTGCATGCTGCAGATCGCATACGGTGGGCTACGACGTCGCTGGCGTGGTGACGACCTGTGGCGTGGGAGTGACCAAGTTCAAAGCCGGCGATCATGTGTTCGGCATGCTGCCGCACGACCACAGCGGCGCATTGGCAGAGTGCGTGGTGCCCTATCTCCAGCAGGAACGGCTGTGTAGCTAAGCTCTGCTTTGGTCTGGTATGAATGCAGGCTCGTGGCTGTGAATGAGTCGTATCTCGCAAAGCAGCCTGAGAATCTCACGTACGATGGCCGGCGTCCTGTCCAAGATTGACTTGAATGCTGCGACTGACAACGCAATGGATTTTGGACAGCCACGTTGAAGCTGCGTCGCTGCCGCTGGTGACGCTCACGGCCATGCAGTGCTTCCGAGCTGGGGAGCTCCACGAAGGCAAGAAAGTGCTGGTCACGGGAGGGTGCGGGTGTCTCGCTTAGCTTGGCTTTGCGTGCATTGTATCATACTGAATTTGTTGGATGCGACAGTGCGGGTGGCGTTGGATCTGTGGCGATCCAGATCGCCAAGGCCGTGTTCAAGGTAGAGCATTTGGTCTTGAGAATCCGTCGAAAAAGCGGTCCTAACAGATTGCCTTCTCTGATTAATGCTAGGCCAAGATCGTGGCCACGACTGCGAGCACAAGAAAACTGGAGAGGATGAAGGATCTGGGAGCAGGTATGATGAGGTGTCGTCGTGGGACATTGTG
>JAADVF010000877.1:0-12094 GCA_023334555.1 Elongisporangium undulatum | reverse complement strand
CGTCCAGCATGGCGATGCGCACGTGCGTCTTGCCGTCGAACAGGATGTGCTCGTAGACTTCGTCCGAAATGACCACCACGCGAGGATGCAGACGCACGTACTTGGCGATCAGCTCCAGCTCTTCGCGCGTGAACACCTTGCCCGTCGGGTTGTGCGGGTTGTTGAGTATCACAGCGCGCGTGCGGTCCGTAAACGCAGCCGCGAGCGTGGCTTCATCCAGATAGAACTCCTTCTCGTCCGTCGTGCCCTCGATCGTACGCACGTGCAAAGGCACGTACTTGCAGGTGCCGCCAGCCATCTGCACCTGCGCCGTGTAGATGTCAAAGGCCGGTTCAAACACCACGACCTCATCACCCGGCTGCACGTACGCATGCACAGCGCTGTAGATGGTCTCGGTGGCGCCCACGCCGATCGCCACCTCATCGCTCCAGCTGATCGCCCGATTGAACTCCCTGCTGTACTTGTCCGCCAGCACCTCCACCAGCTTGCGGTGGCCCTGCGGCCGCGCGTACTGGTTGAAATCGGCTTGCAGCGCGTCCTTGGCGGCGTCCTTGACGAACTGTTCGCAGGGCCAGTCCGGGAATCCCTGGCCCAGATTCACGGCCTTGTGCTCGATGGCCAGCGGCGTGAACTCATGCCAGACCGTGGGCTTGTCGAAGCCATCCAGACGCGTCGTGAGCTGCTGCTGCGCCATGCTGGAGCGATCTCTGGATATGAGCGGCACTCAATGGCTGGGACCCACATGGGTTGATGCTGATTGGTCCAATCAAAGCCACGTTGGTGACTTTCATGCATCTGATTGGCTATTTGTTTTGAGCCTGTTTAACATACCCACTATTTATGGTGTCTGTCTTAGTTACGGTTTGTTTATGGGACTGGTACACTTGTTGGTACAGTGTACCGCTTCGGGTTGTCATGGCTGGCTGGAGCGCATTCGTTCTCGAGCAGCTCCAAAGGACATGAAGTTCCACGAGTTCAAGCCGCCGCTATGTGCCGCCATCCTGGAGGAGGTGGATGCCATGGGCTTCACCTTCATGACGCCCGTGCAGGCGGCCACGCTTCCTTTGTTCCTATCCAACAAGGATGTGTGCGTTGACGCCTGCACGGGCTCGGGCAAGACCCTGGCCTTCGTGCTGCCCATCGTGCAATTGCTGCACACGCGGCTGGCCGACGGCAGCATCAAGGCGCCCAAGACCGGCGTGACCAAGCTCGTGTCCATGATCATCTCGCCCACGCGCGAGCTGGCTCGCCAGATCTACGAATGCGCCTGCGCATTCTTCGCACGCGCACTTCCGAACGTCCAGGTACTGCTGTTCGTGGGCGGCACCAGCGTGGACGAAGATCTCCGCACCATCCGCAATGCAGCCGGCAAGTGCTCTGTGGTCATCGGCACGCCTGGCCGCACGGAGGATCTGATGAACCGCTGCGTGGGCTCCACGGTTGAGTCGCGCGAGTTCGAGATCCTGATCCTGGACGAGGCCGATACGCTGCTGGATATGGGCTTCGAGGTCAGCATCAACAAGATCTTGGGCCATCTGCCGAAGCAGCGCCGCACGGGTTTGTTCTCGGCCACACAGACCCAGGAGGTCAAGGCGCTGGCGCGCGCAGGGCTGCGCAATCCAGCGACCATCTCCGTGCAGGTCGCCAACAGCTCGCAGATCACGCCGTCGACGCTGCACAACTTCTACTCGCTCGTGGGCCACGACCAGCGGCTGTCGGCGCTGTGCCACTTCCTCAAGGACAAGCAGGACAAGAAGGCCATCGTGTTCTTCTCGACCTGCTCGGCCGTGGATTTCTTTGGCAAGGTGCTGGAGAAGCTGTATGACCAGCAGAAGGACGCGTTCCCGGTGATCTCGCTGCACGGCAAAATGCCGCAGAAGAAGCGCACCAAGCACTACGAAACCTTCGTGGGCATGGAGAGCGGGCTGCTGGTCTGCACAGACGTCGTGGCGCGTGGTATCGATCTGCCGGACGTGGACTGGATCGTGCAGTACGACCCGCCGCAGGACCCCAACTTCTTCGTGCATCGCGTGGGTCGCACGGCGCGTGCCGGCCGCTCCGGCTCGGCGCTGTCGTTCCTGTCTTCGAACGAAGACGCGTACGTGAACTTCCTCAAGATCCGCAAGGTGCCGTGCGAGGAGATGCCGCTGCCGCTGGATGAGATCGAGGATGTGCTGCCGCGCGTCAAGGAGTGGATCCTGGAAGACCGCGATCTGCTGGAGAAGGGCACGAACGCGTTCATCTCGTTCGTGCGCTCGTACAAGGAGCACCAGTGCCAGTTCATCTTCCGCTTCAAGGAGCTGGATCTGGGCGCCGTAGCGCGTGGGTTCGTGCTCATGCAGCTGCCCAAGATCAACGAGCTGCGTAACGTGCGCATCAACTTCCAGAAGGCCGCGATCAAGACGATCGAGATCAAGTTTAAGGACAAGACCCGCGAGAAGGAGCGCCAGAAGAAGCTGGTGGAGATCGCCAAGGAGAAGGAGCAGCAGGAGAAGAAGGACGCCGAGATGCGCGACAAGAAGCGCAAGCGCAAGCTGGAGGACGAAGAGCTCGAGGGCAAGGCCAAGCAGGGCCCGCGTCGTCGAGAGAAGAAGAAGGGTCTGCACCAGCAGATCGTGGAGGAGTGGGACGAGCTGGCCGAGGAGGAAATGTTGTTCAAGAAGATGAAGAAGGGCAAGATCTCCAAGGAGGAGTACGAGCAGGCGCTGGAGGGCAAGGGCGGGCTCTCGGACGACGAAGAGGACGAGGAGAGCGAGAAGAAACCCAAGTGGAAGCAGTCGGAAGAGAAGATGAAGGAGCGGTTCAAGAAGAAGGAGATGAAGGTACAGAAGACGGGCGAGCAGCGGCGAGAGGCCGCCAAGCGCGAGGAGCGCATCCGCGCAAGAAAGAAGGCACAGCACGTCATGCGCGCCCGCCAGCGCGAGCAGCGCCGGTTTTCTATCAAGAAGTGAGCTGGTACTGTAGCTTTTCCACATTACGGACTAATTAGATTTATACACGACAGTTTTGGCTCTTTCTTCTAGAGGAAAGCCGGCTTGGTCCAGGATGCCGCGCCGGTGCGGGTGTTGTAGAAGTACGGCATGCCGGTGCCAGGATCCACGAGCCGGCGATAGACCAGCAGAGCTAGCGACTTTGTGGCGTCTCGGGCCTTTCGCGTACGGAAAAGCCCCTGGATTCGTCTGGCCGCAGCCGCTGGACTGAGCTTCTTGCGGGGAGAGAGTGGCGACCGGAGCTGCTGCATGGCCCACTTGGCATGTGAGTACGTTGCGTAGTCCGCTTGCTCAAATGTGTTTGCGATCTCCTCCAGATCCGAGCACACGGACCTAGTGGCCGCCAACTGCGCCCGCCAGGCTTCTGAACCACACAGATGCACGTGAGTAAAGCCATTGGAGCGGTGAAAAGATCCAAGATGAACTGACCATCGCTGGCCGCCAGTCGGCCGAATAGCATGCATCCGTGTTGCTGCAGCTGGAAGTCGAGCTTGAATCTCCTCATGGCAGTGCAGACCTTGACCACGAGCGGCAGGTGCTGCTCAGGCTTCCAATCGAGCTGGCTGCTTGTCCTTGGTCCTCCTGTGATCCAAACGTGTGAGTTCCTCCCCATTCCACGCATAGCGATCCCATAAATGCTCAATGTACGTGTCAACGCGATCTTGGCGAGTGCTTCCACACAGATTGTCTGAACGGGTCGGATTTCTGCGTGCGATTCCATGAAACCCACGATCTCGTGGACTTTGCCTCTGGCCACGACAGCGTGGGCAGTGGAGAACTGATCGTGGGCAGCGACGTACGACTTAGTTCGATAGGCTTCGCTCACTGACGAGCGAGGGCCCCAGCCTCCCACGCTTCTGGCACGCACGCGAAAGCAGTAAGCCGTGTCTGCGCTCAAGCTGAAGACCGTGACGCTCGTCGGCGGCGACTGCTTCTCGTTGACAACCTGCTCAAAAGGCAGCACCAGGAACGAAGACGCACGCTTCCATCGGTCCGCAGCCGCAGCCGCTCGTCCAGCGCCGCGGTATTCAAGGTGGAAGCCCAGAACCGTCGGTCGATCTTTTGTCATGGCCACATTCGGGTACTCCCAAGCGAGCGTAAGGCTCGTGCGTGTTGCTGAAATGAAGCGGGGAGCGCTTGGCGCGACCACCGGAGCAGCTACAGTAGCAGTGGCAATATCCAGCCTGTCAGTCGTGGCAATCGAACGAGTGCGCTATATAGATCGCTATTCACTCACCAGGAACGCGCCCAAGGGCAAAGTCGGATCCCATTCCATTGGCCCCTAGCAGTATCGGCGTCTGCGTGATGTCCTTAAACTCGGCCACGATCTCGTACTTGGTGCGAGCCTGTTTGCTGTAGACGTCTTTCACCAGCTCGTTTTGCACCGAGGCATCGTAGGTCACGCGCTCGCATACGTACTCGCAGAGCTTGAGAGCGTCTAATGAACGCTGTGGGCTCTCTTGTTCTTCCTCCTCTAGCTTCGGAACGAGTCCGCCGCCCAGGAAAGCATGCGCTAGACGATGCAAAAACGAATTCACGCCGTCGCTCGAGCTCTTTAGCGAGATCTCGTGCTGCGTGAGATCGCAGGCCTGCAGCACCAGCGTGTTCTTGCGTGGCTGGCTGTCGAAAACCGACGGATCTGCCGCTGGACTGGGTGGATGGATCTGGGAGTAAATCGACGCAGCGAACTGATCGTGAACGCGATTGACAATTCCTTCGGCCCAACTCGCAGGCTGCTCCTTCGCCTCCTGGGCCTGGCACAAATCCAGCGCAACCAGCTTGTTTCTGCAGGGAAGCGCTAGCCATCAAACACGATCGTCAGCTCTTGTTTCGCTTCCTCCTCAGTCATTGCGAGCTCACATTGAATGAGACGAGCGAGCTCTCGCTCGTGCAAGGCTGTAAGCAGCAGCTCTTCTTCAGACGAGAGCTGCGATTCATTGAATAGCACGTATGATCCTTCGTTCGGTCCCTTGGAGACGCGAACGCCATGGGACTTCAAAGCCACTCATTTAGAGCAGAATGCAAAGCTGTTGACGAGGACTCTGCGTACGTACCGATAGACACATGAAGAACGAGGAGGTCTCTGGGTCCGCCTCCGTGGCGTAGATGCCGCGCAGCTCGTTCATTGTGTCCTGTAGCTCAATCACCGACGGATTCAGCAAAAGCTTCGAGCCGCGCCGTGCGAATCGGTTGAAATTGGAGTCCACGAGCGTGTTGAACAGCGTCGTGGCCACTGCTTTGGTCGACTCGGCCATTGCGGGAAGATGGCGGAAGCTGTAAGATACCACGACCAGTGCGAACCAGGACGTTGCGACCGGGTCCTTGCCTACAAGCTCGTGTCGCTGGGGCTCACTGTCTGACAGCTTATCAGCAGCATTTTGCAAGCTCGGCTTTGGCATCGTTTCGCTGGGGTTTTCACTAGAGCCTGCACGAAGCTGCTGCGTCGGTGGTGCTAACGCTCGATACTCTTTGCGTTTCTGCAGTAGAGCTGCAAACTGCTGCTTCTTCCGCTCATTCTCCTTGTCCAGAGCCAGGAACTCTCGCTCCGCAATCTCGTCTTGCTGCATTCGGCGGCTGACTGGTCGCAATAGATCCCTATTCTTGTATCGCGACTGGATCAGGGATTCCGAATCGCGCGCCTGTCGGATCTGGAGGGCTCTGTGCCTTGGCTTTGCGGATCAGCTCCTCGATCGGCGCGTCGTGCATGTCGAACGGCATGATGACCGGGATGTCGTCCACTTGGTCGGGCATCTGCCGCAGGGTCCAGTGGACACGGCCTAGTAGCGCATGGCTGGCTGCGATGGCCTTGATGTAGCTCCGGGCGCGATTCGGCTGCTCACAACGCAGGTTCTGCACAAGATGCGGGAACAGATCTGCCTGCAGCACACAGCCGCATCAGCCACTCTGATTGAACCTGAGTCATATCGAGATCTTACCTCTTGCTGGCGAAAGTTGGTCTGGAATTCGAGCTCCTTGTCGCGGATGAACTCGTAAATGATCGCTGTTCGAATGGATTCGTCCACGTACGTGAGCCATTTATCCGGATCGTCAGCTGCCTGCGTTCGCTTGGCCCGGCCCTTCTTCTTCTGCCGCGTTTGCTCCTGCTCACGCTGAGGATGAGAAGGAGCCTGTCAGCTCTCCACGATTTGCAGCCAACAACACCCACGCGTGAGTCACTCACCCGAGCCAGCCTCTGCTCAAAGGCCTCTGTGGCCGCATCCACGAGCTGGGTCTCGCACTCGATCCACATGCGCTGCACCAGTAAGAACTGCAGTCTTCGCCTGGCGCACTTCTGCCGCCAGAGCAGCTGCAGGCGCTTGGTGCGGCGCAAGTACAAGCGCACGCCACGGAACACACGAAAACCGACGCTCTTGACGGCCACGGACTTCTGCAGCCAGTGGATGAGGATGATGGCTGCCTGCGCGTTCGTCGATCGTTCGGATCGCTTCTGCCGCCAGAAGCGCACGATGCCTCGGATGCGCAGCTGCAATCGCTGCAGATCCCAGTGGTGCTGCAGCTGCTGCAACAGCCTTTGCGTAAACGCGCAGAGCAGGATGTGCGGCAGGATCTGCTGTGCGTGCGTGTTCAAACGCTCGCGGATGCTGCGCATCAGGCGCATCTGCAGGCGATGCTCGGTCGTGGACTCGTATACGCGCTGCTCAAAGCGCTCGTCTTCCAGCTCCTTGCGCTGGCGAGTGCCAATGATGCGATCTTCGTGGGCTTCGCTCCACAGCTGATGGCGACGCTCGAGTAGCTAGAAATCACATGCTACATGTTTCAATTGCAGAGCTAGAGACTGGTAATGGGAAGGATACGAACCAGTCTGTTCCAGGCAGCTTCTATGTTGAACCCCATGGGCGTGGACTGGTTGCTCACTGCGGATCGGTGGGCCACCAGCTGGTGCCTCTGATACGCGTGGATCGTGTCCCAGAAGACGCGCTGCTCTTCGTCTGTGATGGGCAGCAGCTTAGCCTTGTGCTTGAGCTTTTGCAGCGCATCGTCAATCTTGTCGGTCGCAGCACTAGTTGCAGGAGCCACCACCGCTGCAGCTGCGTGCATAGAAGACACAGCACTGTCGAGTATGGACGCGCGGTGGTTCAAACTGATTAGAGGCTTCGCGTCAGGGTTCAGAGCTGGTGGTGGGTGGTCCAATGCAAGCAAGTGCCGTGGCTTCGCTGGCGATGCTTTGCCTTTGAAGCGATCGCTGTCATCTGGCCAGGCCTTGTCCTTCGTCTCGCGGTCACTGCGTTCCTCATTACTCTTGTGGTGCTTCATGCGATGAATCTCCTTGGGCACAGACGTCAGGGGCGCCAGATACACTACGTCATCGTGAGTGAGTTTGTGACACAGGCGCTGTCCAAGGGCCGCTGTCGCCTACATACCGACTTGGCTTAGTGCGACGTCCACAGCCATGACCCCAGGCGCCATCACGTGCGCAGCTGGGATCGGCATCAGCAGCTTTTTCCTGCGCAGCGCCAGCGCCTCAGCGGCTGCCGCGTCGTCCACCTCATGCAGCAGCGGCTCCATTATGAATGCCAATTGCCAATTTAGTGCAAGTGAAGCCATGTACAGTCCTTTTCAGCCAATCATATGTCAATCTATTCTTAGACCGTGACTCTTTGTGTAGCCATTTCTTTTGCACCTGAAAGATCGCAATGCGCTGCCCTCCAGTTGGTCGGCAAAGCGCCTTCTGCTGGCTCAAACTGGACAAACCACCAAGCAGAGACAAAGTCAGTGGCAGTGATCTCCATGCATCTTTTGCATACTGCTATTATCCGTCGCGTTCATATTGCAATCGCTACAGTGTTGGGGCATCAATGCGCTATTCAATCGAGCAGTCCTTTGAATCATTTGGGTGGACGATGATGCAACTCTGACCTGTGCAGTCTCAATCCTGTGTCGGATGGATTGCCTCCGTCCCGAATTAGAGCGCGCCCAGGACTATTATTACGCCAGCCAACGGTCGGGCCCCCAGGCCGATAAGAATAGCCCGACGCACCCAATTGGCTGCTCGTGGCTATTCGCGGCAGGGCGGCGGCGGCGTCGTGGAGGCGTTATTAGCCAGCTCAGCACTACAGAAGAAACGAGTGGACGTTCCCGGCAGACCCGAGGAAGCACGCCGTCATCAGACGAGCGAGTCAAGTCCGAGAGTGCGGCGCCTTCATCTCTCTCTTCATCCTGCCGTTCTTCGCACGCGCTCGCCTGAGACGACCTGATTCAGAGGCTGCGCACATCGTTTCCCCCTCACAACTGAGCCAGCTGCAGTTGAGACGACAGACCGATGCCATCGGACACACCGCTGCACAAGGCAGCGCACAATGGCGATAAGGGCGCATGTCTGCAGATCCTCGAGGAGAAGTCTGTCGACGTGAACGCACCAGGCGCAGGCGACCGACGGGCACTACATCGAGCAGCTGGCGGCAACCACGCAGAGCTATGCACACTGTTATTGGACAAAGGCGCCGAGATCGACGGGGTACGTGTTTTGCCGTGGCACTGGTCTTGACCGTTCTTTTGCTGATAATCTTTCCCCATTTGACAGGCCGACAAGAGCGGGCGGACGGCACTCCATTGGGCATCGATCAGCGGGCATAAAGAAGCCACGCTCGTGTTACTGCAGAAAGGAGCCAACATCAACGCTGAGACCACGACCGGCATGACCGCGCTGCACGGCGCAGCTGAGGGCGGCAAGGTCGACATCGTGCGGCTGCTGATGGAGCAAAAGGCCGACTCGACCAAGAAGGACGCCAACGGGAAGCTCGCGTTCGATCTAGCCATGGACGGCAAGCACAAGGCCGTGGTCAAAGTGCTCAAGGAAATGGGCGACGCCGCCGCACAAAGTGCTTCCTGTGCAATTATGTGATCTGGCAGATGTATATGAACCCCCGAACCAACATCGACTTGAATTCTTATTAGAACCACCTCTATCGTCTCCCACTCTGTCTGTCCCTGGTCTAGCTCTTGCTCAGGAGAAGTAAGCAAACGTAAAGCCGCGTGAGCTCGAGCCTGGTCTTGCGTTGGCTCTCCGTTGATGCGTTGGGAATTGGGAAAAATCGTGTAAATGGCGATTACAAAAGCAGATTCAGTACAATCAAAAATCTAGGGGACGGCTGCATCAGGCTATCAGGGACGGGGGCGTTTTCTCTACCACATGTCCTTGTGCACCAGCTTGCCCTTGATGCTCAGCTTGGCGTTGTTGCGCGTTTTCCGTCGGCCGGCCTTGAGGCGCGCCTGCATGTCCTTCTGTACCTGGCGCTTGATCATCTCGTTCTCGACATCCAGTGCCGTGGTCGCCTCCTCCTCCTCCTCCTCTTCGTCGTCGCTGGCTTCGTCGGTCTCGGCCTGAGCAGCAGCAGCCTGTTCCTTCACAGAGACATGACGCATCTCGTCGGTCAGCTCGTCTTCCTCGGCCTCCTCCTCTTCTTCCTCGACTTCTCTTTCCTGCTCCTCCTGCTCGTAGTCGTCTTCGTCGTATTCACTGTCGTCGTCGCTTTCGTCGGCGTGATGTGCCGAGAAGATGGACAGCTAAGACAGGATTCATTCAGTTTTGATAGATGCCACAACCAATTCAAGCACCGCACTAGGACTCACATCGTTCACGCTTTCGCCAAACTCGTTGCCGAAACCACTGGCTTCCACTTCCACATCCAGTCGGCTGTCCATGTTGGCCACGATATCTCCCAAGCGGGGAATGCGCTGCAAGTATAAGATCAGGACATCCGTTAGATCAGCGATCATGTGGATATAGAGTGAGAGCGGTATCGTACGTCCGGAGTGTAGGCGCCGCCCTGCAGACGCGAGAAGAACTTGACAAGGCCCTTGACATCGCGGTTGAAGAGTCTAGAGAACGAAACGCATTAGCAGCGTGTCCCATTGCCTCCTCCATCGATAGCGTACAAGAGAATGCGTACTCTTCCGCGTTAGGGTGCGAGGTCGAGATCATCTGCGGGAAATCGATCATCGTGATCTTGCCTTCGTCGCTGATCATGATGTTGAACTCGTTGAAATCGCAATGCACGAGGCCGCACTCGGCCAGTCGCACCACAATGGCCATGGACGTGTTGTAGGCATCCTAATACACACTCAAGCCGTGAGTCTGCTGCTGTGCACACCACGACAGTGGTTTCTTGTACCTTGGAGTTGGCCAGGTGGCGCACTTGGTTGAGCGGATAGCCGTCCACCAGGCTCATGCAGATGGCGTGGCGATTGGCATCGATCGGCGTCGGGGTCGGGAAATCGCGTTGGTAGAGAGCCTGTCATGACAAGAGCTCTCATCAATGGGCAGCTCCATCAGCTACGCGCCAGTTGCGTAGCATGGGTCTACCTTGAGGAACGCAAACTCCTTCATGGCCGACAGGCGCGACATGTAGAACCAGTTGACCGACTTGCGGTTCTTGAGGTAGTCTCGCTTGCTCTTGACCGCGCGGAAGGACGTGCGCCCAAGCCGGTGGAACTTGATGGCCACTTCAGTGCCGTCCTCCTGCGTGGCCAGGTAGATATCGGACTCCTTGCCCACACCGATCTGGCGGCCCAGACCGGTGATGTGGCCGCGTTCGAGGAACACGCGCAGCGCCAGGAAGTCGTAGCCGCTGTAGGTCAGACGGAAGCCGTCGTAGGCGTTGCCGTCGTGCGCGATCAGCTTGTTGCGCAGCAGGTGCGACAGGATCTTGTTCACGCCACCGTGGCGCAGCTTGGCGATGGACGTGATGAGCTCAGTGGGCACCACTTCGTGGTTCTTCATGCCCATTTCGATGGCCGTGAGCACGCGGAAGTGCTCCTTGGTCAGGTACCGCATGGCCGTGACGTCGAGCTTCATGGTGGCTTAGTTGTGGTGGTGGACGGGAGAGCTGGAGACACTGAGATGCAGAGCGCAAGGAGCTGGACGGATGGAGCTCTGGGAGCTGCTGATGCCGGTTTATGGACGACCAAGCAACGAGTAGCCAACGATAAAAAACGGTTACGAACCGATAGGGGTTACTAACCTCCGAATCTGAGAACACACCAAAGATAGGAGCCGGCACAATGGCGGTCCGATTGGTGCTCAAGCCGCCGCGGAGGAAACGCAAGCTGCCGGGCGCTGAGGCCACGCAGACTAATGGAGATGGCTTCGGCGTGAGAGAGGAGAGGCTCAAGCACGTATTCCAAGTGGGGACGGACGAAGAGGAGGGGAAGCGCTTCGAAGCGAGACCCAAGATCCAGCAGCTCGCGCTGGAGGACGCGAGCGCCAAGATCAAGCGCTTGCAGGACGAAGGCAACACACTGGCCGAGGCTGGACGCTTTAGGGTTGCCATGGCGCGATGGATGGAGGCTGTGGATGTGGATCCCAGCAACGCTGTATTGTACGAGCTGCTGGCGCAGGCCTCTATGGCAATGTACGAAGACTTCCGAGCCATTCAGGTACGGTAGGCCGAAGCAGAGAGATTCGCCCATGCCTGTGGTAGAATTGCTCATGAGACGCTGTGTTATTATTATTCCAGTTTGCATCCAAGGCTGTGGAGCTGGATCCGCAATGGAGCGACGCCTACCACACGCTCGCTCGGTGTCAGCTCAACTATGGAGAATTAATCCTTGCCAGGCAGAATGTTGGCAAGGTACAGACGCTCAGTGAGCTGCAGCGCACGAACCACCAGGCTGTTGCATTAACTCGCGTCTTGTTGTGCAGGCCATCGAGCTCAGTAGACGTCAGACAGACATTGAAGCCATGGAAGCAGATCTTATCGAGATCGAGCGCCTACTGAAGCAGCAGGCCGACGTACTTCGCCAGCGTGATGAGCAAGTCGCACGTGAATCCAACGAAGGCACGATCCAGGCGCTCACGTGCCTCAAACACCTGAGTCTACGAGGCAAATCAGGAGATTAACATGAAACCAATCGCAGTATTTTCCGAAATGGGTTTGGCATTATCTTGTGGTATAAACAATTGTATCTGTACAGCTCCTGTCTTCTTCATCTCTTTCACATGAGCATCGTCTTCTCCTCCCGGGGTTTTGGTTGGTACAAAGCAAGCCCGCGAACTACAAACATACTCATCACATGGACGACAGGCCGGCATATATAAATCTATATCGAAGGGGGGGAGGGGGGCGGGGCATGCTTTGTCTCGG
>JAADVF010000876.1:0-12106 GCA_023334555.1 Elongisporangium undulatum | reverse complement strand
CCATAAACGTGGATGGCCAAGTGGAATACGAGCTGCAATTACCGGCGATGGATCTTTTGCTCGACTTGGTTAACCGACCTAAACATTCGAGAGCGTATGCATAGTCTACTAACCCAAGTCAGGCATCGTCACGATGTTCAGACCGGCGCACTCACATTAGCGGCTATTGGTGCACAAAATGACACACTTCCACGGCTCAAGCTCACTGTTACCTTGGAAATGATCCAATCTACAAGTCTGGGTTCAACGCCCAAGTCCTTGCACAGGCAACCACAGTTCAGAATGACAGACAGAGCGCGAAATTACACAAAAGAGGTTCACAATCGCGATTTTCTATGCAGCAAGAGGCTTTCGCCAACGTGGAAAACGAACCCTCTTCTATTGTCTTGGCAGTATGAAGGATGAATTTAGACAATGCTGGCGAGCTGCTTGCAGACAAAGCCGCAGAATTTTATTGTTTCAGGATGAAGATACAAATGCCAGTGTGGATCTAGTGCTATTTGCTGATCTGCTACTATTGGAACATCTCGAACACGAAGTCGCTTCATTCAAGCTCTGTTCGAATGGAAGGCTCGACGCCATCGCAGCTAGATTACACCAATATCGCATCACACGAAGGGGTGAGTGCCTATTGAGCGTGGGCTCAATCGTGCCTTGTGCGAATGAGGACGCATCTGATCTGGACAGAATCAATTCAGCACCCCAGAGCGAGCATCAGGCCAAACAACATTTTTTGTGATGGAGACAGCTCAAATCAAGAGCGACCTGCGGTATCGCGTCAGTCGAGTGTAATGTAAGTTTAGGTGCATTTGTTCTTGGCTTGTATGCGAAGCTCACAAGCTGTTTGCGCCTCGTAGTATGGGTGGGCGACGCAATTGCTGGCTTCCAGTTCGTTTATTGCCACCATGACACGGGCGTTCAGATCGAAAGCGATGCCGTGCGGACTCATCGTGCCGCCAACAACCAATCCGAGGTTGTCGACTTTGAGCTCGTTGATGGCGAATTCATCGTCAGTGTCGAGGGCCACAGTGCACCAGACTCGCTCAATGGACTGGAGTTGGTTACTAGCACAGGCCGGCGCTTTGTGGCAGGCAGACTTGATAGCGAACACTTCGCTTGCGAACACTTCGCTTGCGAACCTAAAGCCTACCGTGAAGTGCGCTGGCTTCGTCACAAGATCGCAAACTCGGGTGAGATCGCGAGCATAGCTCCGGTCCGCGCTGCGTTCCCTTCGACAGAGTACCTGGAATTGCTGGTACCAGCACTGCATCGTGCATACATTACATCGGATCCCTTGGACGAGCAGCAGTGTCCACTGTTCGTGGTGCGCTGCTCCTACACTCTGAGCAAGATCATCCAGATTGACGACAGAGACATCGTCTACCCCGTCGCCATTGCTGTGGAATTCCAAGAGATCGTGAGCCAAGCGGTCGACACTTTCGAAATGAATCACGATCGATGTCTCCATTCGATCGGTAGATGCAAGCAAACCAGCGACTCGATCAAGCGCTTGACGTGGTAACTTGATCTTCTTAACGACATGATGAACAGCTTCGAATGGACCGAAGTGGCGTGTCTGAACGCCATGACTGATGCAACGTGGGTCAGTTCCCACAGTGTGCGGATCATTGAGCAGGCGTTGGCAAAAGGCCGCGATCAAGTTGCCGCGCGGGTGTTGACGAATCATGCCAAGGAGCTTCGTTGGCTCTTTAGCAAGATAAGCCCTCGATTCGTCAAGAAGCTCATCGAATCAGGCGATCTCCGCAGTCTTTGTCAGATGATACGAGCCCATAGTCAAGACATGAACTTGACCGTGCGCCAGATCATGGCCTCGTACGCGCATTTGAGCCTCATTGAGATAGCTGTGCATTTCGAACGACTCTCAGTTCTGGAATGGTTGGTGATCGAATGCCAAATGAATCGCTTTCAAAACATATCTACTCCAGTGATGGAGCTGCTACACGATGTGGCAAACCTGGATATCCGTGATCGCATGCACTGACTTTTGACGCAGCCTCGACTTCGGTATGTCTTCAGCACCAATACAATTGCGTTGGCACGTGGCCTCACCTGGAACCACCATCGCATTTCATGGCAACCCCTGCGGGATTTCGTGCTTGCGATAACGAGTGTTTACGATCTGCGGATGGTGTATACTATCGGGAGTATCCTGCTCAGTCAACGAGACTTTGGAACGCTGTTCTGTCGTGCATTGACCAGCGTCTTTGAAGAACAGCTCGTGCTAAGTAGCGAGGCAGCGGAGTTCACCAAGAAGGCGGTTGAGTTTGCGCATAAAGACAACATGCTTTCAGACCAAGAGTATCAAGATCTCACGAATCGAAGCACTCTCATCAATACGGAAGATACTGACTGGGTTTCAGATACGAGGCGGAGGATCCAGACGCTCGAGCTATCGACTTGCCAGATCGAACAACACGCGCAAGTACTGCACCAGAGCCTGAAGAGTCTGAGAGAGACCCTTAGCGGAACCGAAGAAGCTGGTGGAAGACTCCAGCGATGCCAGCAAATAGTCTCGCTTATCTGTATGACCTTGTTTGCGATCAGTAGCTCGGCCTTCAGGGTGCTACAGGAATGTTAGACCATCACGAAGCCCTCGGAGGTGTTCTTCTTGATTGTGAAGGCCGAGGAGAACGACCTTGCAGAGACTATGCTCACCATGCACGAGGACATGGAGCAAGCTCTGAAGAGTGTCGGTATGGATCCAGCGGACTTTGCTGGTCATTTGCGGGATACGGCGCTTCTGGAGCATCTCGAATGCGTAGGAGATGAAGCCTCGGACGACAGCAGTTGGATCAAAGCCATGGCGACGTTGACTTGCCGGACTCGTTAGTTATAATAGCATGGTAGTGCTTCAGTCCAATCCATCATGATGAGGAGCCAGAGAACGTCGTTATCTAAGATTGATCCGCTTGCGGCTCGAAGCGGCAGATTAGGAAGGCGGACTGTCGTGCGATATCGGATACTTTGGACCAGGCACTGTCTCTTCTGGAGACCAACCGATCCACAGTGCATCAGGCGCGCCATGACCCTACGATGCGCGCAGTTAATATAGACGACTGGGTGCCTTGGGGCGACATAATCAGCGCCAAGCCTTGATCCAGAGCGCTCCGTCTGATAGTTGCTCACTGCCTTGTCTCCGTGAACACTGCAGACGAACAACAGGGCGGAGATAACACACACGAGCGAGTCGCCGCCCCCATTCACTCCATCCTCTGACTATTCATGGCAACACAGCGCCGACCCGAGGGTATTGACCGGATACTGTAGCTTTGGGTCCGATCAGGATACAACAGCGGCCCTTGGAGCATGGAACGTCTTCAGCGCTTGGCGTTTGACGAGTCACACAGCTGAGAGAGACGGAGGAGGGAAATCCAAGAGCTGGCCATCCAGCGCGGTCGCCATTCGCTTCAGGTGTCTGTACGTCGCGCACAGTCGTGAGAACGCTGAGCTGACGATCGACGATGCATGCGAATCAGATGATGAGGACAGAGTACCTTAGCTGTTTGCAATAGTGCTCCCTACTGGTCCGACAGCTGCCCTGCAAAACCCAAATTGTTGTATTGTTATAGTAGCCCATCCAAGTAGTAGCCCCAATGATAGCCGTGGGACTCCGCGACTGAGCGATCTGGCCGTTCTCGTGCGCTGGGTTCTATTTCTATGTCCACTTGCATTTGGGCTCGATCGTCCAGCCGCTTTTGGGCTTCCATCCATCCATCTTCGGCCCTCAGACGCCGCAGGAGCCCAGAGCAGTCGTTTGGAGCGAAGCGTCTGAGGCAAGCGGAGGCAAGAGGAGGAACCCACATATCACTTAAAAGGAATCCATAAAGTCACCCACAAAGATCAATAATTATATGTAGAAATCAACTGGAAAATCCGAAGTTCAATTATAAACCAACTTGGGTGAAGGGGGCTTCTATTGCAGCTGGTTCATCTCTTTGCGCCGAAACGGCTGGTGCCTCATACTGAAATCAAGTCACTTTGGCTGCGGAATCGCGTGCGCTGGTGGGGCTAGGGTACTCCATTCGTTCGTTTGTGTGAGTGTCTGTCCATCTTGAGTTCCCGGCTCTTTTTTCGGCCCCTCTCCCCTTTGGACCTCCTGAGCTTCTCATTTGGGGAAATTGCCTGAGCTACCTACTAGCAACATGCCGCTGCTTCTGCGTCGCTCCGCCCCCAGTCCCTCGGTGGACGAGCTGGCCTTCGCCTCGCCCAGCGCCCCGCTGACCTCTCGGGCCGTGTCCATCCGCGGATCCATGCTGCAGACCCAGTTCGACCAGCAGTCGCTGCCGCGCTGTTCCACGCACTCGAACCTCACGGCCAGCCGCCGGCGCCGCAGCACGGCCGGCACGGAAGGCGACTTCTTCGTGCTGCCAGGAAAAGAACCACAGGAGATCAGCCGTGCATCGACGCAGGAAGAATTCGATGACATGCGCAGCTCCAAGCGCTCAAACCTGGACGAAGACATTGTCACGACTGAGTGGGAGACGGAGTCAGATCCCGAGCGATCCTCGTCAGCGCAGAGCTGCGGATGCTCGTGCAGAGGCAGCGAGAGCTGCGTGACCACTGTGCACATCCAGGACAAGCAGCTGGCCGTAGTCGACATGGAGCTGCGCGACCTGCGCAAGACCTTTGCCAAGAAGATCTACCGCCGGATCAGCATGTCGTTCTCCCGCAAGAAGCCGGCCAAGCAGCTGACAATGTAAAATGTTGCTGTGCGTCGCGTATTTAGCGCTGGAAGCGGCTATCCCGAGCTCTCGTGTTCGCATGGACGTCGGCATTCATGCAGCTGGAAAGGCTTGACGCTTCAATTAGCGCGTTTAGACTAGTAGTAGTAGATGGAGAGCGATCGATCCCTCGTGACGGTCCGAGCCAGGGCCAATTTTATTTATGCCATAATGCGATCGCTTTCATTTGTTTTCCATTGCTTATGGATTATGCTGTTTGAGTAGTACAACGAACATTTGAATCAAGCGTACTAATGCTTATGGCAGGAGGGCATGGAAGAGTATGTAGTCTATTCATTTGAGTACGTTCAACGCTCACTGCGTCTACGGGCGGTTGCGCTTCTGCGCGCCCTGGTACTGGATGTAGAAGAGGAAGAGGAAGAGCACGGTCAAGGCGATGGCAAATCCCACGAGTCGTGGCGCCAGAAACTGCAAAAGCGTCACACAACATCCAGAGCGTCAGTCCCTTTGCCGACGCGTCAGAAAGCGACGGCTCTAATGAGTGGCGTACCCGGTCTCCGTTCACGTTCACGCCCGTCTTGTTCTGGCGACGAAGGCGCTCACTCGCCTTGGAGTAGCGCTCGCCCGCGTAGATCGTGGGGCCCAGAGTCACGTCGTGCGCAGGGCCGGGTACATCGCGGCGCGCAGTGGCTCGGTTGCGGAGCTCCATTATGATTCTGAGGGAGAGGGAGGTGTCTGGACCCCGTTTAAAGCGATCTCCGTGTTACTCATGCATCAGCTTTGTCGGGTATGCACTCTGACAGGTCAGACCCGAGATCCCGTAAACGTTGCGTGGGAAAGTTGAGTCGGGTTCATGACCCGTCCACATTTCGCATACAACGACCCATCAATTATTTTCTCATATTCTTAATACAAATGTCTATATAACTGCCACGAAACGAGCGGGCGGGTTCTCTCTTGCGGGTCACCAATCTGCCGCTACAGTTGTCAAACCCATCCGGCCAAAGAAGCGCAGGGCGTTCGACCGTCATCATGGCGCTAGTCCTTCTTTCGCCCTCGAACTCCAAGACCGATTGAGCATGAGCGAGTGGTGGAACACCATCGGCAAGCCTCTGGCGGATGTAAGGCTCTCCACCAATGACCTGGTGGCTGGCTCTGCACCATGACTGACGCCTTCTCCTCCTCTGCCCACAGGCGCTGCTGACGCTGGACAGACACAAGCTGGGCGAGGCCTTTGCCAACGCGCCGTCGACCTACTACGAGTGAGTCCAGCCGTATCTGCTGCATGGATCCGGACGGCGCACTGACCTCTTCTTCCGTGCCTTCCAGATACATCCGCGCCATCTACGTCCGCAGTCCGGAGCACGTGATCATCGAGACCTTCCTCATCGTCTTCGTGGTCTACATTGCGCTCATCAAGCGCGACAAGCCAAAGTCCAGCGGCATCAAGCTCACGGAGAAGGAGATCGATGAGCTCTGCGACGAGTGGACACCCGAGCCGATTGTGCCGCCGGGCGTTAAGGTGGATCTGGCCAAGGCCCGCCCCATCGGCGTGGTCGAGTCCAAGCCCGACACGCATCTCAAGCTGCAGGGCATCGATGCGCCCGTGCTCAACCTCGCGACCTTCGACTTCCTGGGCCTCGGCAGCCGCAAGGAGATCAAGGACGTAGCCGTCAAGGCGCTGACCAAGTACGGCTGCGGCTCGTGCGGCCCGCGCGGCTTCTACGGCACGATCGACACGCACGAGATCCTGGAGAAGGACATCGCCGAGATGATGGGCACGCCCGACTCGATCACGTTCTCGGACACGGAGGCCACGTCGTCCTCCGTGCTGCCGGCTTTCGCCAAGCGTGGTGATCTAATCGTCATGGACGAGGGTTGCAACGACTCGATCCTGGTGGGCGCCAACCTGGCGCGTTGCCAGACGCTGCTGTACAAGCACAACGACCTGGAGGACCTGGAGCGCGTGCTCAAGAGCGTTCGCGCAGAAGACAAGAAGGCCAAGCGCGGTTCGGACTGCCAGCGCCGCTACGTCGTCACCGAGGCGCTCTTCCGCAACCACGGCGACATGATCGACCTGCCCAAGGTCATCGCGCTGTGCGAGAAGTACTTCTTCCGTCTGTTCCTGGACGAGAGCTTCTCCTTCGGCGTGCTGGGCGCCTCAGGTCGCGGCATCACGGAGCACTTCGGCGTGCCCATCTCGGACGTGTCGATCATCTGCGGCTCGCTGGCCGGCGCCGCCGCCGGTGTCGGTGGCTTCAGCACGGGCTCACGCGAGGTGGTGGACTACCAGCGCTTGAACAGCGCTGGCTACGTGTTCTCGGCCTCTGCGCCGCCCTTCACGTCGGCCTGCACGTCCGAAGCCATCCACATCATGAAGCGCGAGCCGGAGCTGTTCGTCAAGCTGCGCGAAAACGCCCAGCTGGTGCACGACTCGCTGTCGTCGGCGCTGAAGGGCGAGTTCGTGCTGTCGAAGGACCGCCACTCGCCCATCCTGCACCTGCGCGTGGACCCCAGTGTAATCTCCCGCGTGGGCAGTGAGGAGCAGCAGCGCGAGGTCGCGCGCGAGATCTGCGACCAGGCCATGGCCAGCTGCCTGGCCAACGGCATTGCCGTGTGCTCGCCCCGCTACAAGAGCGACCAGTCCAAGAATCCGTTGCCCAGTGTGCGCGTGTCGGTCACTGCAATCCACACTCGCGAGCAGCTGGAAAACGCCTGTCGCATCATCGCGCAGGAGTGCCAACGCGTCGCGCGCGAGGCGCTGCAGAGCTACCCGGCCAGCGCCAGCGGCAGCTCCGTGCAGCAGCGCAAGACTAGAAACTAGACACTAAGCGTCCGACCTGCCGGTTAGGTGCACGTGTATTTTTCAATCCTCTTCTGCCTGTTTCTCTGTCTCAATGCAATAAACTAAACGCACTGGGGCCCTCCCGCTCGCTCTGAGGCTGCCTACATGCTGTCGAGCATGTCCTGCTCGCGCTTCAGGCGGTAGAGCTCGAACTGCTCCGGGTTGGTGTACTGGTGCAGGCAGTCGTTCATGGCCTTGTTGTGCGCGCGGCACTTGATCACGACCATCAGGCCGTTGTCGCGCGCGCACTGGCCGAACTTGGCCGTCACGTCGGCGCACTTCTTGATGGCGATGTCGTTCAGCTCCTGGCGCAGTTTCTGTTGGAAACAAGAGCGTCAGTCAATGAGACGCAACAGACAGACACACAAGAGCGGCAACCGCTGCTGTACATACGTGCTCCGCCTGGTTGCTCCAGGACAGTCGCGAGGAGCGGAAGCTCTCCTTGGCCGTCTCCTTGTCCACAGGCGTCTCGTGCTTGGGGTCCATGGCCACTGCGTTTCTGACGGCGCCGGCCGGTCAAGAGCTCACTTAGGTGGACCACGTCAACTAGGGATTATCAAAACAAGGTTAGATTCGGTATTTCTACCAAATCACGGCAGCTCGGATAACGCAGGCATCCAAGACAATATGGGCGCTCATGCCCGCATCAAAGAACCGATCTAGTGAGAATGGAGAGATTCTACAAGGCGATGCGCTGCATACACATGCGGCGTCGGCAAAGGTCTGCCTTCCTAGCACAATGCTCGCTCATCTGCGGACCGAATGATTACCAAAAGTGGATCGTTTCTGAACGCCATGTTGACCACCACGCGGCATATGGCTCACCTGCGTGGCTGCAGTGATGAGGAATCGGCCCAGTGGACTCTGATAGAAGCGTCCAAGACCGGCGACTGGGGCGGAGCCAGCACGCTGATCTCCTCCAGAGAGAGCGCTACGTGGTCGCACTGCGCAGGGCAGCAAAAGCTTGCCTAGCTGTGCTGGACTGATTACGCGAGGCTTCGGTTGACGCAGTCGTTGACCCCCTGTGCACGAAAGTTCGTCTCCTGTCCATCTCACGCGCTGGCTGTCGCTCTGATCGACCAGCTCTGATCGACCAGCTCCGTTTGAACCTGCCCCGTTCGGCAGAAGGAACCGGCAGCTGCGCCATTGGATCTTATGCGCCGCTTCAGATTCAAAAAGATTCGCCAGGCCCGTGGAGATCGGTCTCCTTCATTTGCACTTGAACGGCATGCAGAGGAAGAGCGTGCTGCTGGCAGTCGCCTCGGTTCTGGCGGTCGTCCAGAACGAGGCCGAGGCGCATGCCAAGTACGCGCTTGTGATCCCCAACGGCGGCAGCGTACCAGGAACCAGTGCTGTGGGCCACAATGACCCCAACGGCGGCGGTTCTCTCAACCAGTTCGGCGTCGCGTTCCTCATGGCACTGCACTCATGGACCCAGGAGCTGTGCCAAGCCGATTCGGACGGCGACGGCCAGACCAACGGCCAGGAGCTGGGCGACCCTTGCTGCGAGTGGACCAGTGCTTCCGGCCGCTCCCCGCGCTGGTCCGCCGGCATTTCGCACCCAGGCGACGCCACCAAGACCTCCAACGCCTCGCGATGGGCGCATCTGCACTGCTCAGGCAGCACAAGTGCAGTGGAGCGGCGGATCTTCGTGACGTGAGTCCAGTGGCTGACTATGTAACACAAAGTACAACAGAACTGAGCACTTGAAGGCGTTGGTATCAGATGTGCGGGACTGCCCAGACCATTGGCAGCATAGACACGCAGCGTCCATGTCTTTGTGGCCGAGGGTGAAGAGTCAGAGTTCAGCGCCATTCTGGGGGTTAGCGCCACCGTTCAAGGCCCAAGCGGAAGCCGATTGCGGAGCCTCATGCCTCGTAGCCCACGCACTCTCGGGGCGCTCTGCGCAGCCTGTGTGGCGCTCAGCCGGACGGCCGAGGCCTACTCCAGCTACCCAGTGTACATCCCCAACGCCAACAACGTCCCAGGCACGTACGCCATCGGCCACGTGGACCACAACGGCGGCGGCACGCTCAACGCCTTCGGCCAGGCGTTCGCGGACGCCGGCTACAAGTGGACCAAGGAGCTGTGCGAGGCCGACTCGGACGGCGATGGCCAGACCAACGGCCAGGAGCTGGGCGATCCGTGCTGCGAATGGGACATGGAGGTGGACGGCAAGCCGCGCTGGCGGCGCGTTTCGCACCCGGGCGACGCGTCCAAGACCTCGGATGAGGCGCGATGGAAGGACATCGTGTGCGAGCGCAGACCCACAGACGTCTGACCTGACTGGGTCGTCAGTAGGAACGCAGTAACCGTAGTATAGACATGCATGCTCACTTCTATGCGTCCCCAGCGCTCCGCTCGGCCCCCATCCGCCGTAGATTCATATCAGACGCCAACAGCAACAGCCAAGCCAGCCTCATGCACCGCTCTCTCTCGCTGTGTATGACAGCAGCTCTGCTGCCTCAGGCGGCCCATGCCTACTCCAGCTACCTCATCTACATCCCCAACACGGGCAACCTGCCAGGCGTCTACGCCATCGGCCACGTGAACCCCAACGGCCCTGGTATGCTCAACGCCTTCGGTCGAGCGTTCGCAGACGCAGATCACAAGTGGACCAAGGAGCTGTGTGAAGCCGACTCGGACGGCGACGGCCAGACCAACGGCCAGGAGCTGGGCGATCCGTGCTGCGAATGGGACAGCGATCTGGACGTGATGCCCCGCTGGAGAACGGGCCTGTCGCATCCGGGCGATGCCTCGCAGACGTCCGATCCGTCCCGATGGGCCAATCTCTCGTGCGCCAGAAGACCCACAGACACCGCCGACGCTGACACCGACGCCACCGACTGGACGCCAGAGCCACAGAGGCATGGCGACTTCAAGTAGATGTCCACACGAGCTGAAAGGGCGCTCTATTTGAGCTATGTATTTTTACCTGCGTTTTTACGACCTCTCTAAGCGAATGAATACGATAAATCTGATAACGTACTTTAGGGAGAATCAGATGGATGCGCATCACTTGAGAAACTGCTGATGTGGCCCCATGGCATACTGACGAGCGTGGCTCTGGTGTTTAGCACTCCGCTGCTGTCGTCGCTGCCCCGCGAGATCGCGGCGTCCATCGAGTCCTTCGCAGATCCATCTGGGCTCTGGACTCTCGAATCGGCCTCAGACGCTGGTCTGGTGCGTCTTCTGGACCGACTTGTGGCACAAGTTCCGCCGGACGAAGACCGGGAGGCTCAGTACAGCCGAGGCGTTCGGAGAGCGACGGAGGCGGGCGACCTGGCGGTACTCCACTGGTGGCTTTTTTCATATTCAGGTCATCCGAAGATACCGGACTACCAGTTCATCTTCCGCAGAGCGGCGTCGTTCGGCCATCTGGAGATCCTTCAGTGGCTCAAGGACCAGGAAGCGTTGCCTGTCAGCATGTGGCTACGCGTGCGTGAACCACTAGCACTTTGACTCACAATGGGCTGGCAGCTGCGCTTTCTGGAAGTGGCACTACATGGCAGATTGCAGCGCTGATTCAGAAGATATTTGTTGCGTGAGTCACCACCAGCCAATCACTATCGTCATCCATTTGCTATTACCGTCAAGTCTGCATCAGATTCATCTATCTTCCAAAGCCAATAGTCAGCACAACACGCAATTGAGACGATAAAAGCCAAGGCTCAATGAGTCTGGATCCCATCCTATTCGCTCGTTCGATGTCCGCGATCAACCACCAGTCCACGATTCCTAGTGTGCAGATCGCAATCGCCCATATCCAACCTTTGACTGATTGTGATAATCTCCCGGTACCGGGCACCAGACACAGAAGAGCATCAAACGTCAGGAGAACAACTCCATGACCAGATATGTATGCTTTATACCACCGTGTTGGGTGCATACTCAGTCTCGAGACGTGATGCCGACCTTCATGTTAACCCTCAAATCCAATGGTTTTCATGCAGAATCCATTTTATCATTGGCAATTTCACACTTTTAAAGAAGCAAGGACTCAAAGTTTCACAATAGGTTCCCTCGCGAAATCCTTTCAGATATGCCCATTTCGCAATCTCCAGGTTTCTCCAGCAATGGCGCTCTTCAATACGCCATCGGTCATGTCGTTTGGTCAGTCGTAAACACCCATTGGGTCATTTCAAACTGCCCTTTGTACGCTGCGAAACAAGCGATTCAAGACCAACCTGCCACTGACTTAAAATAATTTTCACGCAAATGAAGCCACTTCAAAAACTCCAAATTGCCTTCAATAGCAATAGCTTCATTGAATTCCACACTCAGATACTGCGCTTTCCTCTGCGTGTGCATCCAAGCAATCACTTGCGGGTGGGAGCTCCGCAGGTCCCAATCCATCTCGGTGCTGCTTGCCAGTTTTCTCTGCTGCTTCAACCACTGGAGGATATCCAGATTGCCACGAATAACCGCCAGCGTGAAGATCGTGTTGAACACCTTTCTCTCGAGCTGCAGGCCTTGATAATACGAGTCCATCAACCACTTGAGTACAGCCAGATCCCCACGCTTAGCGGCTTCAATGCCTGCGTAGTACGTACGGATG
>JAADVF010000875.1:0-12107 GCA_023334555.1 Elongisporangium undulatum | reverse complement strand
ATTCAATCCTGCGGGGCCGCGCGGACTCGCGACGCGGCCCGGGGCGACCCTGCTCTCGATCAGCACATTCGGGGCCATGGCGTCCTTGGCGCTTCTGAGGACGACTGCCAGCTTGCCTGCCTGCTCTGCTCGTCAGTCAGTCACTCACCGCGATTGCGGTTAGTGGAGAAACGGCAGGCGGCTTTAGGTGTACTTGAAAACTGTATGGTCCGAGAGCAGTACCGTGGGACGCTCTATACAAGGGATGTGTTGAGGTTTAAAAAAAGGCATGTCCCGTTTGCTTTCGTTGTGCTGCCTGGACTCTCTTTGGGCTACAGTAAAAACCTTCCAGGAATACTTGACCGCGAGTAACCGCCCGAGGTGCCTATAAAAAGCTCAGACGGTGTACCTGGGTGGAGGCTTTGACTTGAATAAAGTATTCCTGGCATGGAACCGGCAGCATCCCAAACGTCCAGTTGCACTCCTTTGGAATCTGTATCTATCATATCGCACTCATTACCTAACAATTCCTCGAACCGGCGTAAACGGGCAGAAAGGAAATGCAGCCGCCCGGTCCGCCCCTGACGTCATTCCTCCATTAAACGTCAGCAGAGTGGCCTCGAGTTGCCGCGTGTCTATCGCGCCGTGGATTCAGATCTTGAGGCGCCATGGCGCGTCTTCTTTGGCGAGCGCCATAAGAAGCTCCTGGCCCCAGATGCCCAAACGCCGTGGACATTTTGGCCCCATCTGGTTCGCCATCGGTTGAGTTCTGGCCGGCGTGCTTTTGTTAAAATGTTGGATTTTTTATATGCATCCCAGAAACCCAAGTGCGTTTTCTTTCTTCTCCCTATCCTCCTTCAACCTTCGCATCCTATTAGAGAGAAAATTGCGCATCGTAAGTCGAGTCGTTGGCTTCGACTTTTTATCCTGGCGTTCGACCCACAGCTGAGTTTGTGTGTGAGTGCAAGTATCAAAAGATTCCAAGATACGGGGGAGGGGGCTCGGGTCTTTCAGCTGTTGGCAGCCACACTCGATAGAGTCCCATGTGGGACATTGGTATGAAGAGACGTGGACTGATGATGGTCGATGAGTATGAACCAGACAAATGGACAGTCGAAGCCAGTGATATCCAAATAACCGCAATCTGCAGCATGGACACGGCGTCGTAATCTGCAGTGTATGGACAAAGAGTCGTAAGCCGCAGCTGATCCGTAGAAGCGCCATCGTGCTGTACGTGATTTGTTGGGGGAGATTACGCGTGACCTTTGAAGATCTTATGATGCGCTGGAGAAAGAGCCCTCAGAAAAAATCACCCTGGCGCACGCCAATGCGCTGCACTCAACAATCCTCACTCATCCATGCGTTTGAGCCCACCTGGTCTCTCGGCTCGGCGTCGGAACGGTAGGTAGTTGCCAAGGCACTCGCCTGGTTTCCAGGACCGATTCCTGGGTGAGCGTTGTTGGTGTTCAGAGAAGAACCTTCATTTGCTTTCAGAGCGCAACTGCAACTAATCTTGAAAGGCTGTGGTTCCCAATGGCCTCCTCCAAGAGCTGGCTGTTGGTTTCGTTTGCATCAACGGACTACGCTGAATTCATGGAAAATCCGACTGTTCGAGACGTTTTCGCCTTGTGAAGGGAGCAACGCCATTATTATGGGCCATTCCTTTGGTGCCGAGCTCAATAGCTTTCGGTGTCGCTTAAGCTACTGAAGCGTTTTGTTTTCATCAATGATGCAGTGGTGCAGTCTTGTCGTTTTCTGGAGTAGCGAAAGGTGGTATTTCGTCGTCAATGAGTTGCAGAATGGAGTTTTTGAGTTGAGAAACATTGTGCTTTGGTCGAACGCGAACGCGGTGACGAAGTTAGTGATGAGAGCAAACGTATGAAGATCCATCCATGGCCACGAAGAACATGCAATCATAATTAACCCAAAACTTTTGCTTTTCATTGCCAGGGTATCATCCACGTGATATGACGAGTTGAATATGATGCTTGTGCTGTGATATCCAAAACTATGCGAACAAAAACAAACGCACACACTGTTCCTTCATTCCTTCAAAAACCAAAGATCTCGTTATCTTTCCCCACCTTTCACTGACATTTGAGTTTGGTGATTGCAGATTGCTTGTTGTTTATTCAATAAAAATGATCGATCCGCTTCCGTTGACGATTCGACTTTTTTCATTAATGATACTCGAGATTCTTTATGTACACGGGGGCTACTAACTTGCTATACGCTACGATGACACATACTGGGGTCACACTGAGAATGTTTTTGGGGTTGATAGATAAATGGGGGGGAGACGAGAGGAGCGGAGGGGGGGGGTCTTACTGCACCACCACCCAGGCGTCCGTCGTGATCTTCATCTCGGAGCAATTGGAGTCACCGAAATGCACCTTGAGCTCGTCCGCATGCTTCCGCCAGTAGCTCATCATGCGGTTGAACTTGTCCGCACAGGCCGTGGGCGAGCACGTGACCGAGTACCAGTTGAGGGCGGTCTTGGGCAGATACAGCACGGCCAGCGGCAGCGACATCAGCGAGCTGGACGAGATGAACTCCATGGATCGCTGCAAGAGCCCGCTCGTGGCGTACTCGCGCAGCTTCATCAGCTCGGACTGCAACACCTCCAGCTCGCGCTCGAGGTCGAGCATGCGTCTGGTCTGGTGCGTCACCTCGATGGTGCTGCTCTCGTACGCCAGCTCCAGCTCCTTGTACTTGCTGCGCATGCGCTCGACCTCGGCGCGGGCTTCGGCCAATTGGGCCTGGGCATCGTCGATAGTCTGTTGCAGAGTCGAGTTGGTCGACTCCAGTCGCTTGACGTGGACAGCATACAGCTCGCGCTTGAATAGCAGGAAGACTTTGACCTTGACGAATGCCTTGCGCCATCGAGCGCGAGCCTCCTGAGACGTCTTCATGCGGGCGAACTCCTTCTGAGCAATCATGCGACGCACATGGGCCTGGATCAACACAGCACTGCGGTTCTTGCGCACTGAGTCGAAGAGGTTGATGAACGCACGCTTGGCCAGGTACTGGGTCGTGACCTTCTTCCACAGCTTCTGCATGTAGATGACACGCTGCAGAGGACCGAGCCACTTGAGCAGCCAGCGCTGACGCACCGGCAAGTAGGGCTTGGCCCAGAGCTTGTTGAGCAGCAGGATCTTGTCGTCCGGACGGTCCTGGAAGGAGCGCATGATCTCGGCCTGATGGGTCATGCGGTTCCACATGGCACTGATGCGGTGCAGCACGCGCATCTTGCGCACACGCTTGCGCGCGAGATGCTGGCGCACCATGCACTGGATGGTCGTGGCTTTGCGACGGTACTTGCAGTCGTTGAAGATGCGCTGGAACTTGTTAAACGCGATCACGCGCGTAGCGACCGCGATCCAGCGCTTCTTGTGCAGGTAGCGCAGCATCTGGGTCTCCAACGTGGCCAACGAATCCGCAGACGGCGTCAGCAGCTTGTCCAGCAGATCGATCTTGCCCGTGCGGAAGAACAACCGAGTATCACCAAGACGGTAGGCCGCCGTGGGGAAGTCATACACCCACAGAATCCCCATCGTGAACAGTTTGTCGTCACCGTGGAATCGCTGCAGCATGTTGGGCAGCAGGTTCTTGTAGACGGCCACGACCTCGGCGTACAGAATTCGCGTGGGCAGACCCACACGCAGCACCTCGCAGGCCTGAACGGTACCAGAGCAGCGCAACTGCTCGACCACAGACGGCTTGTCGAAGATACCGGCCTTCATCTGCATATTGGGCTTGATGCAGCGCACAAAGTTACAATTGGTGTCCTCGAGCTCCGTGGTAAGGCCCTTCATCTGCGTGAAGAACAGGCTGGAGGAGCTGCCGCCCTTGGTGCGCTTCACAGGACCCGACGCGGGCGCCTTGGCCTGGTTGGCCTTGGCCAGCGCCATGATGTCGCGCAGCACACGCGAGCTGGACTTTTGGATGAGCTCCTCGAACTGGTCCGAGATGATGTTGTTGTTCTTGTCGATGAACGTGTCGATCGTGTACTTGACTTCGCCGGCGTAGTGGCGGATGATGAACGTGTCACGGACATCCTTCGGGTGCGGGCGCGGGAAGCACGCGTGGTTCTTGAACAGTGTGTGCAGACGCTCGTTGAGCTTGCGGTCCGATGGCTGCGGCATGCGCGAGACGTTGTCGATAGTCGCAAACAGACCACCGTTGCGGCTGCCCATGAGGCTCAGGCACTCGCGGTTGTCCGAGTAGGCCACAAGGTCGCCACTTGGCTCGATCTTCTCAGCAAGGAAGTCAATCTCCGAGGCCTCGGCCGCTGGGTCCACAGGAGCGAACGGGAACGTGAGCGAGTGGTTGATCGGGTTGTAAATGTGCTCGGACTGGTACAGCTCCTGCTCGGCCTCGAAGATGCACGAGTTGAAAAGCGACTGCAGCGTCTCGTTGGCATAGTTGATCAGCAACTGCTCGAACGAGTTGCGGTTCTTGGGCTCAAAGTCCTCAAATCCAAAGATATCGAGCACGCCAATGTACGGCACCACGTCGCTGCGCTCCGAGTCGTAGTCCAGCGCGGCGGCCGAGCGGATCATGAGCCAGTTGAACGCGTGCTCGTAGATGGTCTTGGCGATCGTGTCGCGCGAGTACGTGGCCGTCTGCTTGTCCTTCTTGGAGTAGTAGATCGAGCCGCGACGCGAGCCGCGCGGCATGATGCGCTTGAGGAAGATGCACTCCGAGAGCTGCTCCATGTCCACACCGAGCAGCTCGGCCGCGTGCTCCAGCGACTGCTGTGCGCCGGCGTCTTGCTGGTCCACACAACCCGTCTTGCCCTCCGAGGTGTCTTCTTCGCCAATGGTGGCGTTGCCGAGATGCAGCAGACCGGCCACGAGGCGGAAGACCTCGTCCTGGGTCTCGTGCCCCATGCCCACACACTCGAGCGCCTTGCACAGGTTCTTGAAGTTCTGCGGGTCGTCCACGAACTCGGACTTCATGCAGCCCGACTGGTTCAGGTATGAGTAGGCCTCCGGCTGCTGGGGCTTGAGGTAGAGCTTGCTGGAGATGTACTCGGCGTCTTCGGCGTTCAGCAGCTCGTAGAAGACGTGGAAGTTGCGCTCACCCTTGGGTTGGCTCACCAGACGGGACTTCTCCAGCAGGTACGTGTCAATGGACGCGCCAGACAGTTCATGGGTCTCCGGCGAGAACTGCAGGCGCATGTACTTGCCGAAGCGACTGGAGTTGTGGTTGCGGTGGGTCTTGGCGTTACCAAAGGACTCCAGGATAGGGATGGTCTCCATGAGCCGCTCACCGAGCGTCACGGCCGGGACAGCGGGCGCCTCAAACGGCGTGAGCTCCGGCTCCATCTCGTCGTCGGACGAGAAAGACGCCTCGGTGTTGCTCTGGTCCTGAGAAGCACGCACAGTGAGGAAGTCCAGGATGATCTTGGACGTCTCGGTCTTGCCGGAGCCGCTCTCACCGCTGATGATGATCGACTGGTTCTGCGTCACGGCGCGCACGGCGCACAGCTGGCGGTAGGCATTCTCTGCGATGTTGTACGGGTGCGGCGGACACCGGTCCAGCGGCTGGCCCACGAAAGACATCTTGTCGGGCTCCTCCAGATACCGCAGCGGGTTGACCGCGATCAGCACGTTGGCCATGAATGTGTACGGGCGCTGATTCTGCAGCGCGGATCGGTCCTCGAGGTTCTTGGCCAGCGCGGCCTCGTGCAGGTGACGTAGCGACGTCATGTCGGCCGCCGTGGAGAACAGCGGGTTGGCAGCGAACAGCGGCGTCTCTGTCAGGTCCAGTGTCTCGCTGTTGCAACCGGCGAGCTTGTCGCCCGTGGCCTCGTTGATGCGTGCAAAGGTGGCGCTATTGGTGGGCGCGTGGAAGGCCTCGAGCTGGCCCAGCATCCAGCCAGCCGGGCCGTCCTGCTTCCAGTACAGATCGCCCACGCGCATGATGGTGGTCTGCGCGTCGGTCATGGTGCTTTGGGTCTTTGGCTTGCGCACAAAGGAGCAGTCGGTCACTTTGCGGGGAACGCGGCTAACTCTTAACTGACCGCAAAGATCCAGTAGCTCCTCTGCTCCGCTCCGCTCCTCTGTGCTCCTCCATGCTCTCCTCTGGGTGGCGGAAAGGGCCGAGAAAGGCCAGCGTCCAGATCCGCTCGGCCCATCCTTTGAGCCAAAGAACAACAACAACTCCACACAAGATTGGCTCTTTGGTGCGGCTCAAAGGGCCAAAGCCAGTTTATGCGACTTCGAGTTGCCGTCCTCACGCTGGTCGTGTCACGATCCATGTTCATTGTCCACCCTCTATCCAAGCGGTCCCACTGGCCACAAACGCACGACAGGGTGGGCGGACCTGAGTCAAGTTGATTATTTATCGAGATTTTCTATGTTGATTTTTTTCATTCTCAGCTGTTGACTGTTTCATAGAGAACTCGTTTGCGATCGTTATGAGTGAACGCAGAGAGGAGAAGCGATCTTACGGCGAATGACACCGATGATGCGCGAACGGTGGTTTTGAGTGTTGGCTCGAGGACCGGGATCGCTCAGCGGCGCTGCAGGTAGTTGGAAATCGACGCCGACCGCGTCCTCCGCGCTCCAAAAGATCGCGTTGGGGCGTTGTGCATACAGTATACATACCGTAGGTAATTAGGTACAGCAAATTGACCCGAACTCTGATTTGCAAATATCAGGATAAAGTATCCTGCCCGTTTTTGTGGATATTTTATAACAGAAAATCTGATAAAAGCGCCAGTCCAAGGCAATCAAGGATTCACATCCACCCAATGACCAGGATGCCAAAGCTGGTTCTGCGCAAGCGCCACTCTCGTGCCCGGAAACCGGACGGTTTAGTGGCGTTCCATGCGCTGAGGATCGGCCGATGGCCCACTGTTGCTGCTGCTGGCCACAGACATCCTGGTTCGAATTTCCTTCGAGCAGTCCCTTTCTCTGGTCGGAGCGGCCCTGGACTTTGCCGAAAGAGCCAGTCCAGGAGTCAGTGACGCACCAGATCGTCCACACGCGTTCATTCTGGTGCGGGAGCAGGAAAGTAGATACTGTAGTCAGAATCAGGTGGATCTTAGCGGTCTATTCCAGGTCTGACTCCTCCTCCTCTGGGTCCTCGTCATCGCTGCCGCTTGAACCTTCCTCCAGCGACAGGATGCCTAGCAGGATGCGTCGACATACGTGCCTCTCGTGGGTGATCAGCGCATGGACCAGTGACTGCGCGTCCCCCGTCTCGGTTGACAGTGTCTCCAACGATCGGCTGAACGCCCTGTCGCGACGGCGCAAGAGACGCGTGAGCACGTCGTAGAGCGCGTCGCTGGGGAAGCTCTTGGCGAACACAAAGTCCAGCAGCGTGTCGTTGAGTCCGAATTGCGTGTCGGCATGGCCGTGCAGCAGAAAAAAGAGTCCGTCGGCGTCCTTGTCGTCCGATGCAAAGAGCTTGCGGCGTTTTGCTGGCGGGTTCTCGCTGGTCGTGTCGTTGTCTAGGGCGTCATCGTCTTGTTCTTCTTCGCTGTCGTCTTCGGCTTCATTAATGAACGCAGTGAAGGCCTTGGACAGTTCAGCGCTCGTGATCTGGATGGAATCAAAGGGCGTGGACGTGGGGAGCACGAAGCCATACCGGCAGAGAAGCTAAATCCAGCAGCAGTGAGGCTCTATGTCAATCGTAGCGCACGCAAGAGCACACAAGAGCACACACACCTGTGCGTTGGAGAGATCGCCGTACGAGATGGTCACGCTCTGCCCAGCTTCAATGTCTCGAAGGGCGACCAACTAGCACCCAATCAGTCGATTAGACTACCTGCTGCACTGGACATTGCCATGTAGAAGGACGTACCTGATAGGAACCGTTCTCGGCGCGTTCGATCTTGGCGGCTGGATTCTCGACGTCGTGGTTCGCCATGTCGATTACTGGGAGAAGCGTCGGTTCGCTGGAGCCAGGGAGCGTGAACGCTCTGCGTGGCAGCATTAGCACCAGCCTTTGGTTCATAATATAGCAGAAAACGTGGCAAACGTACCGAGAGGAAACGATCGAGTATGCCCAGAGAAAGCTCTCGAGGCTGCTGACGGCCTCGGGCCAAAGCGATGGGAACTTCTTGGCCAGAGGCGCCGCATAGTTGGTGTACAAATTGCGCACGAGCTCCGCATCCACGGACGGCCATCTACGATAGCAATAACAACAAGATCTCAACACCAGCTAGCTCCAGATCTCCAAAGCAATCTGAGACCACGTACGCTGCTGTCAGCTTGAGTGCGGCTCTCTGTCTTGGCGTCCAGGTCATGGGCAGCGGGATCGTGGTGGGCAGTTGGTGGATGTAGCCATCGAATGCGCTCTTGGCACCAAGCGCACGCTCATGGAGCAGCGCCAGGACCGTCTTGGTCGTGCCGCTTGCATGCAGCGCTTCCCATTCCTGACGCAACGCCTGGGCCGTGCTCGCATCGCGTGTCTGCACTCGCTCCAGCCAGCCAGAGCCATTCAAACATGCACACGGAGCCAGCGCCACGAGCGATCGTGCCTTCGCGACCGCTTTCAGCGCTCGGATCGATCGATCAGCGTCTTCACCTTCACTCTCTGCCTGCTGTGTCAGCGCCAGCGGGTCGATCTCCTTGGCCACAGCTACCGCGTCCGACTGCGCTGCAATCCAGTCGCCCAGCCCAGTCATGATGCCTTTCAAAATGGGCCAACATTGCAGTAATAGAGCGCTCTACCCCACTTTAGTGCCTGTCACAATACCGAAGAGCTCCATTAGCCGAAATGTCGTCGTCGTCGTCCTCGTCGTCGGCAGCCATGGGGAACGAGACGGAAACGTCGTCGTCCCCCACGGCGCTGAGCCACCACGAGTGGCTCGTGATCCTGGGCCTGGCGCTGCTCGTGGGCTCGTACCTCTTCCGGCTCGAGCTCGTGCGCTTCACGCTCAAGCTGCTGCAGCGTATGCTGCCGCCGCATCTGGACGTCTGGTTCAAGGAGTTCGAGAAGACGCTGCAGCTGCCGCTGTCCTGGGTCGTCTTCGTGCTGTTCATGTGGCTCAGCATGGTCGTGATGGACATGAGCTCGCTGCTGGGCATGGACAGCAACACGTTGGCCAGCATCGTGTCGCTCATTATCGGCATCCCGCTCATCTGGGTCGTCATCGCCTTCTGCAACTACGTCACGTGGGTACGTGCTGCATGCAGGCGGGCTGACAGCTAGGGGCAGAATCTGTGAACACGCTGGTGACGACGCTCTATCTGTGTCTGTAGGGCATCATCCGCGTCAAGGGCTGGAATCGAGCGGCCTCCAAGGACGACGATGACTACAGCCGCATGATGATCGTCACCGAGGGCATTGGCGTATGTGATGATCAAAAGCTCCACATCCTCTTGGTGACGGAGCACTAATGGGATCTCCTTTGGCACTGCTGCTAGGTGATCAAAATCCTGCTGGTGGCGGCCGTCATCTCGTCCTTTATGATCGACGGCATCGGCAGCATCACGGACTTTGACTCGTCCGAGATCACGACCGTCGCGGTGTTCATGGTCCAGCTCGTGTTCCTCTTCGGCGCGCACTCTTGGGTAGCTAGCTGCCTTATCTCTAGACAGTCTTGATGATGGCCGCTGTAGCTAACTCAGCTCTTGTATTGTGCAGCTCAAGAACGTCATGGGCGGGCTCATGGCGCTGACAGACGAGCAGATCAAGAGCGGGTCGCATGTGCGCTTCCAGGGCCACGAGGGCGTCGTGGAGCGGCTATTCCTGCAGTGCTTTTCACTCAGACAGTACGACAAGGGGCTGGCGTACATCCCGAACGCCGCGCTGCTGGAGAACACGCTCGAGATCCAGACCAAGACGCTCGATCGCCGGTGCGTGATCCCCGTTCACTTTGACCACCGGACTAAGTCCTCGCAGATCCGCCTTTTCATCCAAAAGCTGGACACGTTCTTGGGCCGCATGCCCATGCAATTGAGCTCCGCGCGGAAGGCTGGAGAGCTTGCGCTTGGGGTCACCACGACTCGACCTCGCGGAGGAGTGAGCGGCTACGGCACTGTGGTCGGCAGCATCGCGAATCTGCACGAGCAGATGAAGCTGCTCAAGAAAGAGGAAGAGAAGAAGGCGGACAAGGGCCAGTTCTGGATCAGCGTGGAAGCGCCGTATGTGATTCACGTGGTCTACTACTCACAGAAGCGGCACATGCTTCCGCTCATGGCCGAGAAGACCGAGGTTCGTATGGATCGCGGTATTCTCTGTGTACGCACATCACGTAGTCTAACACTGGGCTTGGCCTGTCAGATCGTGTTCTGCATCACGGAGCTGTTGGCTGAGGAGAAGCTGAAGCTCCATGTCGAGGACAGGGAGAAAAATGACCACGATCAGCCCAGAAGCCGCACACGAGAATCGCCTGCGATCTCCATGGAGCGCCAAAGCACCAGGGACCGGTCACTCCACCGCTATGGTCCGCGCAGCGAGCCGAATCTCGCGTTCCAGCGCCAGAGCAGTGGCATGTTTCGTCGTCGCCGACAAAACGTCGCTGAGGTGTGAGATGCGATGCAGCAGTCCAGAGGATTCCGTTATCAGTGTATGCTTTGTTGCGCTCGGATCTTGAGCCGATGGAGCACATCAATGATGGCCATATTTATCTAGTAACAAAGGACAGCGTTGCCCTCAGTCAGTCCCCCAGCTGCGCGAACAATATGATGGCGAATACTAGAGCGTCGTACCTGTGTCTTGGCTTGCTCGACAGATCGGAACGACGCCAGGTCCACGATCATGCTCACTTTGACCTTGTACATGGCGTGGAGACCGATGCGGAACATCCTGCGATCGCCTTGAGTCTGGATGCTGTCAAAGCCACGGCTGCCGGAGGCCAGCATGAACTGCGGCGTGGATGAAGACTCTCGACTACTGACGCTCGAGCGTCGAGCAGGCATCTCAAACAGCGCTGCGTAGTCCGGGAGAATGACTACGAGCTCGTCGATCATCAAGTGCACGTGCTCGATCGGCGTCTTGGGGTCGATCAGCAGCACGAGTTCGTGACGAAGCGCTTCCTGGGCGCCGACATTGACCTGGTGGTAGTCGGCAAACACGCCGTTGGGGATGAACACGCGGGATCCATCCTGGCGACGCATGATCGTCTTCGCGAGCGAGACGCGCTCAATGAAGCCGACCCAGTTCTGCACCTTCAAGAGGCTGCCCGTTCGGAAGGGCTCGGCAAAGATCAGGAAGAGCCCGGTGGCCACGTTCTTGAGCTATCAGGCATTGCATCATCATCAGACCAATATCACTCAGAGCCACATCATGCCACATACCACTGTGAAGCCGGCTAAGATGGCCACGATCTCGATCATGAGCAGCATCTCGCCGAACAGGAAGCTGGCCAGATCACTGGAGGCGAAGAAGATGTAGAACACTTCGACCAAAATCAGGATCAAGCAGGTGAACTGACGCCAGAAGAACAAAGAGGCACCATTGTCAGCAGCCCAAGGAGGAGCTAGAATAGAGAGAGTGCAATGTGTGGTCGGTCTCACCTGGATGGTCTCCGTCAGCACGAACACGCGGGCGTCAAAGTCTGGGGACTCGCGATCCCAGTCGACGTGGCGCAGCAGGATCTGAGTGTGTAATATCCAGTGTATCAGCCAGTGATTCGGCGTCATTGGGTTTCATTGGATGCGTACATTCGTGATCACAATGCGCAGAGCGAATGTGGCCAGCACCACGGGCACAGCCAGCAAGTAGTAGAGCGCACTGGGAAAGGTGTCGTCGAGCTCCAGTAGGTAGACGAGCACGACCTGCCAGACGCTCATGATGATGATCCAGGTCAGATACAGCGTCATGTGCCGCTGGACATCGCCGACCCATCTAGCACGCACAAGCCACCACCGCAAGCGTCAGTTCACGGGTCCTTCCTCTTCTCCTTCCTCTGCAGCTGCATTCCTCACAGGATCTGCTTGCCCAGACGTGTGCGCAGAGTGTTGAGGAAGATCTCCAGCAGCGGCCGCGCGATGAAGAACACCACGAGCGCCACGAGCGCCGCGAGCCCGAGGCGCCAGGACGCGATCATCGTAGCTGCTGGCTCCTCTGACAGCTCGGAAATGGCGAGGGCCCAGTAATCGAGGTGCGTACAGTACCGAGGTCTATGATGCGCCTGGTTACGTCCGTGTAACATGCGTACCCCCTCT
>JAADVF010000874.1:0-12173 GCA_023334555.1 Elongisporangium undulatum | reverse complement strand
GGCAGTGATGAATCCGACTTTGGCAGCCGTCCATTCTTCGACTACGGCAGTGGCCCTGCGGATATCGACCACGAGATCCACGGTAGTGCTCCAGGCTCGTTCCACGGTTTCCGCCCGGACTTCAGCCGCAGCGGATCGTCGTCGTTCGACCGTCACGACAGTGCCTCTGGATCGGGATCGGACATCGAGTACATCTCCCCGGAAGACATCGTGGTGCCTGTCGAGACGCCGACCACCAGCGCCACGGTCTCTGACGCGCAGCAGAACGAGATCTGGTCCAAGAAGTCCCTGCGCTCTGGCTCGAACGACCCGAGCGACTTGGGCGTCGCGTACTCGACCACCAGCGCGGCCGAGTCCTCCGGCAACAGTGCCCTCATGCCGTTCGCTGTGGGCGGCTGTGCCTTCTTTGCCTTGGCTGTGGCCGCCGCCGCGTTCATCTGGGCCAAGAAGAAGCGCGCCGTCACGTGCGAGCCTGAAGATGGCGACGAGTACCAGGACCAGCTAGTGACCCCTAGCCAGGTCAGCGTGCACGCGCTCTGAGTGTACAACGTCGTCTTGTCCATGCGTGCGTAGATCTCCGTAGTCGTTAACCAGCCCTGTGTTCATGTCAATCAATCGTTCTTCTCTTGTCCTGCATCCTGAGCTTGAGTTCTTCATCAGTGCCACGAAACGAAGTCCAGTAGACTGAGATGCTTTGAGGCTGGACGCTAGCGAGGGGGGGGGTATCAAGAGCGCTCTTCGCTCGGCACGCGGGCGTTCCAGTCTGTTGTTCTCGCGTCGCGAGGCCAGTCGATGGAGATGAGATCGGCCGGGGACCTAGAAACGGCCACCATCGGCCCTCTTGTCGCTGTTTCGCTCCTCATTACGTACAAGCTCAGTCAAGAGAAGTCTCAACAGCTCCGTCCGACCGACTTGGGGGGCTAAGGTGGGTGAGGGGCGGTACTGCAGGTCGTGCATTGCTTCCCATCGTAGCAGGACCTTGCTGCAGGAGCAACATCCTGATGATCACCAATCGAGCGGTAAGCTGCCTCCCTAAAATGCAGTTAAAAAAGCGATGGATACATTTTATTTTTAACTAAATATTAGCGCGACCGAAGCATGGTTTTAGTATGTACCTGATTCCGCTCCCGCCACATTAAGTTGAAGCAATAGGTGCGACAGAAGCCAAAAAGACCACACAAAGATATCGCAAGTGTTCACTGGTGCCGTTCAGCTCATTGGACTTTGAAAACACTGGCGTTTACTATGGCCCGCCCATCCCCACGTTTGTCGCTCAAGTGCAAGGTTCTAGAAGGATATTTATATGAAACCTGGACGATGTCCTGAGTGACAGCGTTCGGGTGGATCATCCAGCTTCGTGGCGTCAGCTGCTGAGTAAGCTCGAGAGAGGGGATTTCCACAGAAAGAAGCGGAGAGCGCCACTCGAGAGCGGTCGAAAGGGCGGAATCGCTCTTCACCGTCCGCTTTCGCTTCGCGACAAAGACGCCGCGAGAACGAACAGGACGACTGCTTTCCAGCACCTGCACTTGCATCTGGCGCCACGCCTCTTCCCGGCCTTGACGAATGCAAACGAGCACGATCGAAGGATTGGCGTGATGGACCGGGAAACTCCAGAGTCACTTGCTGTTTGTATGCCCGGTCTACCCTCGCGCCAGCGTTGTTGCGTGGTCTTTGCTGCCGAGAACCGTTAAGAAACGATGGAAAGTGGGCATTGCGTCCCGCTGGGGCGCGCGAGCAGCGGAACTTGCGCTTCACTTGCCCAATTTCTCTGAACGAGCGAAGCATTCGCCACTTGAGATCGTGTGACGCTTCAACATGCGCGAACTGGCGACTGCCGCGAGCTATCTCTTGCAGCAAGCCGAGGCTGAGGAGAGAGCGATCTCTGGCTCAAGTAGACGGCGGCGGACTGCGTCCTGGTCATCATCACCACAGCGACCGCCTCCAGTGCCACCGAGTGCCAGCTACCAGCAGCTACAGCAATGTCCACTGGACTGGGGCCCTGCAGAGCCCGGCATGCAGTGCTACCAAGGCGACAACCGATGGCGCACGCCCACGGAGGAGCTGCGGCGCCTTCGCGTGGAAACTGTGCGACGCATTGAGCTCATCTTGCGCAGCCACCGCGCCCACGACGTGCTGACCCAGATCCCGGAGAACGCCGACTGGTTCACCAAGACGCTGTCTCTGGCGCTCAAGCTCGAGCGGCTCATGTTCGTGCTGGCCATGTCGCGCGAGCACTATCTGGATGTCCAGACGCTGGACCGCCGTGTGCGGTTGCTGGCCAGGCAGCTTGTGGGCGTGCGCCGACGCAAGAACATTGCGATCGCAGTCGCCAAGTTTTAGTGAAAGTGAGGTGTTGGAGTGGTGGAGCTGGGCACGTGCCCATGCGACTTTATTACACGGAGGTGGTGCAGATAATATATTTGGCCATGGCCCATTGCATCTATACAGTATGATTGTGCAGCTCTTGATGGCGAAAACTGAGGCAGGAAGCTCTTTATGACGGACAAAACTCGTGCATACTTATGAGCTCATTGCGCATAGAAGCGTCCCCACTGCCTGCACATCAATGACCATGCCTTGACAGGGACCAGGACGCAATCTGCGAACAGAGAACAGAGCGCATAGGGAACGCAAAAGACCCTCTCGCCCCAAGCAGCAGCAACACAAGGAGTTTGAGCCACGAAGGGACTCTCGTTCGTGTCTTTACTACCGGCACGTAGACAGGGCGGGAGAGTTCCTGTACACAACACAGCAATCGGGGCCAGTTTTTAGCCTCGCGGCACCAAAATCCAGAACATTTCGGAGCTGCTTCGCTTGACCGTTTCTCAATAATTATGGTGCCACCGTGACGTAACTTTGCTGAATGCTGGATATGCATGTGGTGGAAAAGTTTGCGTTTTGCTGTATTGTGAATCACGATGTGTATTGCTTCTAAATAGTGGTACTTCAGCATGTCATTCGATGGTTTACAATCTGCCAACCTCCGAATTACCTCCCTTTAAAACAGGCTCTAATTTGCAGCGATTAGTAACCACGTATGAATGAGTGATAATTTTTTGGCACGTACATAGACAGACCCATCTGCTCGTTTTTTTCAACTGTGGTTTTGTATGGGTCCATTTCTTTTCGGAAGTCCAGCCGGTTCTCTTGGGTTCTGCGGTCGCTCAGGGGACGGGGAAGTGGCAGCCAATCGTGGCGCTTCAGCCGCAAAGACACGAGCGCTTCAAGTGCATGTTTTTGCGGCATGATCACTTGGTGTTTGTATGGGCCGCACCTTGGGCCAATTGTGCGGCTCGGGACCAGACGGGCAAGGGGGCTGCGCTGCAAAAGCACAACCCACGGTGGCGGAAGCAACGCGCCGCGAGAGTCCAGCGCACGCGGAAGCTCAGCACCCAGCAGCGAAATTAGTGCGAGGGTATTACGGTTTAACAGGCTTCTTCAGACTGCATGCGCGCAACTATGAACCGATCCGGGTCTCCAGGTAGCTTCTCCAAGGCAGTGGCGGGTGCAGGTGGGGCCGCAGCTCGCCCCAATGCGGCCACAATATGCTCGCCTGGCCGATATGCGTCAACTGAAGCCGCGTCAGCAGCGTCCGACTGGCGACAGAACACGGAAGAACTGCGACGTCAGCGAGCGCACAACGTCATGCGTATCGAGCGGATGCTGTGCCAGCATCGACCTCACGAAGTACTCACGGAGGTGCCTGAGAACGTGCAGTGGCAGTCGAAGACCTTCCAGCTGGCCATCAAGATCGAGCGCATGATGTTCATGGTTGCGACCTCTCGTGAGAGCTACATGAACGAGCAGACGTTGCGCAGTCGTGTGCAGCTTCTGGCGCGACAGCTCGTGCGTGTTCGACGACGGAAGAACCAGGCCGAGGGGCCAGACCCATAAACGATGAACGGCTCCAGATTTCACAGCAAATCAGGTGCTCACGATCCCTCGACCCCACGTACGTTCTTGGCCATTGTGCTCTTCGGAAATGCAAGTCCCAGTCACGGCCACCAGCGAGCAGTCTACGGGACGATCGGTCCCGCCGAGCCAGACCCAAATGCCTTACGCCTTCGGATCGGAAGCAAGTGCTCCGCGCTTCCGGGCCCAACGTTCCTCTGACCTCGTATCAACCAGCCAACGCAGCTAAATCGTCAGAATTCTCAAGTGTAAAGCGTGTAATTAGTAGCAAAATCACAGTTTTTATTCAACCAAACCCCGAATTGAGCGTGAATTGTCTGTGCTTATACCACAGAAGCCAAGATGCACAGTCCCAAGTCCTTGACCATCCTCTAAGATCCCTCCTCCTCATTCGATGAGCATAGCCCTCCGATCAGGCCATGGTGCACAGAGCCATAGCGCAGCTGCGACTCGGCACGTACGTTCAAGCGCATAGGAAAGCTGGTGGCTCCTGTTTCTACAGCTCACACTTCATGCTGGTTGGTCCCTGCGTCAGGTCCTGCCTTTGCAGCTGACGCATTGTTACGCGAATAGTGACAAAGATTTAGGACATGTTCCGTGGTAGGGCCCTAATATTATGAAGCGCATTTGTGTGGGATGGCTCTACAATCCACATTCCTGTATGAGAGGCTACTGAACGCAGCTGCACTGGTTCTATCCGCTACTGTAGAGTCTTCCTTTGAGATGGGTTGAAGTCGGGCCAAAGTGGCTCCGTGTCTTTGCTCGATCCGACCTGATCGGACAAAGGATCGATTTTATTGCCATGGTGATTTGCATTGGCACTGCTAAATCCCCAAGCATACAAATCTACAGTATAAATACATTCGGTGAAACCAGGCGCAAAAGCAGGCGAACTGAGGGATGGCAATTGGTTTCTTCTTCTTTTGCTATCTGTTAACATTATAAGCCATCGAACCAGAGACAAATGCCTAGCTCAAGACCCTAGCCCTAGGAGTGTTTCGGTCGGGCGACATGTCTGTGCAACTGGGCCGACCTACAGTACTCTACACACCATGCCTTGAAGCATCCAATTCACCAGCGATATCTTTGATCCCAAGAGAAACCGCGCCAATACAGGCATCCAGCAGGGACGTGCGTTTGCTATCTCGGGCCAGATACGTTCATTTGGTGTGGGTTCTATGCTACTATCCGACGCTGCACGCGTGATCCATGGCCTTGTCGGACGCTGCGCAACTTTGCGACAGATCTGACTGGCCCAGAGCAGCGAGCGCCTTAAATTATCAGGTTTGCAGCGTAATTGGCTGCCGAATAATGCGGTCAATAGTAAAAAGTGTGACACATTTCTTTGTGGCTCTGGTGCGTGCGAGCGCTTGCGTAATGAAGCGGCGCAGTGCAAGTGACGGCGGATATGACTTCAACACAGTATCTTTGCAAAAACTCGCGCACCCCAAGACAGCAAATTTGAGCGACATGAATCCAAGGCAGCGCTCTCCTCTCGAATGGACCTGACGTCTTTTATTGTCGATTTGCCCTCTCGCCTGTCATATTATGGGTAATTTTAGGCTACTTTAAGTGGCGATTTATCGAATAGTGATCATTTTTTTAACAACTCGCTGCGTAACTCCGGTCAGAATCTTACTGTAGATCCTGGGCAACAACGAAGCCAGCCCGCTGCTTCTGAGGATCCAGTGCCCAGAGCTGCAACGGCTGCTGCTTGTCTTTGGCTCTTGCCTGGATCCAGCGCACGGGGTGACACAAGCTCACGATCTGCTTTTCAGCCAATCAGAGCCCCCGAGACACAAAGACATGAGCGCCCATACATTTCTATCCCGCTTGTTTTTGTGCGCGTGTTTCGCTCCGGCGCCGCAGACGGACCGGATCGTTAAAAAAACGAGGAGAGAGCGCAGTTCAAGAAACGCACTCGCACTCTTCCGTGTCTCGTGTTCGGGCCGGCGCTGCGCTTCGCGTGGCCTGCAAATGACCGCACATCCAATTTTCCCGCATTCCACTCACTCACCAAAGCAACATTGAGTCGAACCAACGAGTCCACCTCGAACCATGATCCACCAACGCCGATCAACCTCACCGAGCTTCCAGAACCTGCTCAATGCCATGCATGAAGTTGAGCAGCACGAGCCTTTGGCTCGCCCCAGCATCGCGCAGCCATTGTCCGAGGGCATGCGGTACACACCCACGTCGTGTGCGCCTCGTCCTCCAATGATGAACCTGTTCCCCAGTCTGAACACTCCCGAAGCCGACTGGAGAACCGCGCAAGACATGCATCGCCTGCGTATTCGCACCGTCGTACTCGTGGAGCGCATGCTGCGCAACCACCGACCGCACGATGTGCTGACGCAAGTGCCCAAGAACATTGACTGGCGGTCCAAGACCTTCCAGCTGGCGACAAAGATCGAACGCCTCATGTTCACGGTCGCGACCACGCGCGCCAAGTATCTGGACGAGCAGACGCTCTTCAGCCGCGCGCAGCTTCTGGCCCGCCACCTCGTGCGCATCCGCAAGCGCAAGAACTCGTTCTCGAACCTCTAAATTGAGGCCGAGAATTAGCCACATATGACGGCCACAAGCCGCCTGACGCCCGCAAGAGCTCAGGCTGTGCGCGCCGCTGGGGCAACGCGAGCCCTCAAAGCCCGGCGCTACCTCATTTTTAACCCACGGAAGAAAGCAACCGCTCTTTTGTGCTGTAGCCTACGCCATCAAGCAATGCCAGTAACGATATAATTTTATATATTTGAAGTTTGTATTGACTCGGGTTTGAACAATTTGTGAGCATTTCATCTGGTGATGAATAAGTAATCAGCTAAATATTAGCATACTTCCATCAAGGAATTAGTGCTCTCGAGTAACAGCGTTACATGTAGACCAACCCTGATAATGCTTTATAGCATCCGGCATCCCATCTATTGACCACGTATCGCATGGGGACATTGGGAGCTAGCTCATCCATCAGCTTTGCGCATCCTACACATGGACTAAAGCTTAAATAGTCAACGAATAGGTCTGCAGTATTAGCATCGTCATTACCCTGCACCTTGACTCGGGTATTGCTCAAACAATATACTATACGTATACAAGCCTGATAATATGTCGCATTGGAGAAGTGACGGCGAATCTCCATACGCGGTGCTTGGTTGATTTGCGACGGATCACGCACAAATCGACGACCGCACCTGGAAAGCTTCACTTACACATGGACGCGTGAATTGGCGTGGGAATGAGATGTCCTCGCTCTCGCAATCAGCATGACATGTCCGGCTCTGTGTGCGATCGTAGGGCAAGATTCCCCACGGCGCAAACGCGAGTATGACGACTTTCTAATAGGAAGCACAACACAGTCTTGATTAGATAGTCGCCATTCACGAAATTTAAGGCAGCAATGAATCGGGGTGTTCCTTTTCGACCGCAGGGTCATACATAAACGCTTCTCACCTGGCCAACAGCAACACCCAAGATCATGTCGGCTGAGCATCATCGTTTGTTGGTTCCATCAAACACGAGCGCGAGTGTGTGAGGAGATCGGGAGAGATCTAGCCAAGAGCTGACGTGAGGTCAGACCGCGCCGCTACAAGATGCCGCGCTCTCTCCACCGTTAAAGCACCAGAACATGCATGGAAAGCTCGTTTTTCTTCTTCTTTTGAGACAAAGACCACGTTGCTCCACCCTCTCGCCAGTATCCATGCAGCTGGGAAAAGCCGCAGCCACCGAGTCAGAGCGAGCGTTCGATAACGATCTGAGAACTCGCGTTCGTGTTTCTCTCGTGCCACAGACGGCGCTCATGGGTGGAATTTTTCACAGGCAACCGGCTGGGGTCCAAATTTGGAGCCTGAGCAAGCAACGATCCGTCTAGGGAGAATAAGGAGCCCCGCGGTGACGTGGACGCGCAGCGAGGGAGAAAACTGCGCAAACAACCGCCAGAAGAGCGGCAATTACAGCCAGATCCGGTCCGAATTGCAAGCAGCGAAGCCGCGAATTACCATCATCGTGGCCATTTTGGCTAAGAGTTTTTGTCGGGCCAGAGGTGTCGCAGCGTCTTCTCAATCACAATTTAGCCACCAAGATCTACTTGAAGATACAATGGAGGGAGTGAAGGGAATGGGACAGTTCAAGGTTGTTGGCGGCCCTCCCTCCAACGTGGAGGGAGCGTTTGAATGGGACAAGTAGCCGTTCGTCCATTCACGGCAGTTTCTGGGGACATGGCGATGGCGAACGGGCTAAAGATCTCCTTCGGAATACAATAGCCAAGTATAAGCCAAGTTCCCCGCGGGTCAATCACCTTTAAACTTACGGTAGATCCAAAGGAAACCGTTTTGGCATGGCCTCCTTAAATCGTGACGATTTACAACGTCGGGCACTATGATTTACCGTACGCTCGCAGCTAAAACTGCAGTAGACGTCTGGAGATCAGGGTTTAGGTGATCTCACGAGCGGGCGCGAGCTTGATTCATGTCCATGCTGCCTGCTATATTCTAGGTCGTAATTTCAGCCAATGAGTGCGGACCCGTGATAGAGACATGAGATCTGCTTGGTTGCATATTTTTGACTCCAGTCGCCAATACTTGGGCTTTGTATGCCTCTGGAGATCCTTGTTCTTCCATTTGGGCTCTGCGTGCGCTTGTTGCGCGCTATGAGCCGTTAAAAACGTCACTTTCAGAAACGCAGATTGGCGCTCGCTCGCTCTCGAGGCAGCAGCGGCAAGCGGCGCTAGGAGATCTCGGCAACCCCTCCTCCTGTGGTGACAAGTGTGGTCTCTCTTCTCTCTCTCTTCGTCGCATTGCATTGCCTCGCGATCCGAAGCCACTCGAACCACCAGGAGCCACTTCCTGATTTACCTCGAGCCGGACAGGGTCCCTCGCGCGTTCCAACCACCATCGCCCGATGCCAATGATCTACCGCCGAGCAGCAACCATTCCCAGTATTCAACAGTTACTCGCCGCTATGCGGGAGGTGGACAGTCGATCCTCGTCGTCCGAGCCCATCCAGCACCCCGCCCAACCATCTACCTCCTCTTCCTCGGCCGCCATGACGGCCGCTCGTATCACGTCGCCTGGAGCCTCAGCCTGTGCGATGCCCCCCAGCTCCAGTGCCCAGCCAGTCGAATGGCGTGACGCCAGCGAAGCCACGCACCGAATGCGATCACAGCTGGTCGTGCAAGTGGATCGTATGCTCCGCAACCACCAGCCGCATGACGTTCTGACTCAAGTGCCCGAGAACACCCAGTGGCAGTCCAAGACGTTCCAGCTGGCCATGAAGATCGAGCGTCTCATGTTTATGACGGCCGCGTCGCGCGAGCAGTACCTCAATGAGCAGACGCTGCGCAGCCGAGTGAAGATCCTGTCACGCCACTTGGTGCGCATCCGCAAGCAGAAGAACTCGCACGCGCCCAAGGCCCAGGTCCAAGCAGCATAACTGGTCTTCCCCCCAAAGCAAGCAAGCAGTGTTATTTTAAATCCAAAAAGAGAGAGTTAGCCTAAGATTAGCAAGTATTTACAGTAATTTAGTCCACCCTTTAAAAACGCCATCTTTTGAATGCCTAAAACCAGAGCGCAAAGGTCACAATCTGGATGATTTAGAGCCTGATTTTATTAGCTATCGTATAGAAAACGGAATATTCGAAAAAAGAGTCTGTCATTCAGAGTGACTCCAGGCCAGACGAGGGGCCAGGATGCGCCGGGCCAAGGATGGGAAGAGAGCGCATTACGCCGCAAACGCTGGGTTCAGCAACGGCGTCAGTAAAAGTGAGGAGCAAGCGAAATAACTTTTTCCGAAATGGGCGCTAATTTGTCCCCCCCCCAGCGCCAGCTAAATATATACCACAACATTGGCATCAGAACCGGAATTGAAAATAGACAACTGGAGTGAACCAAGCCATGTGCTGTCTAGCTGCCGCCTCGATCTGCCCTTATAGCTGGCTGACTGATGAACCAGGACGCGAGCGGCGCCTTTGGCGGAGTGAGTTCTGCTGCTGTCTGTGTCTAACCAGGCTGCTCTGTACTCACCTCTCGTGACTGCAGGCGTCCAACGCGGCGAGACGCGCCATGTGGAAGCGCGAGGTCGTCCAACTGAACGCTGTACGTTGAGGGTTAACATCTCTTGGCGACTTCGCTTCAGCTGACACTCTCTTCTTAGGCCTCAGCGTCGGCGCCGACTTCTCCGGTCACTCGAATCTCATTGCCCAACGGCGAGCAGATCCACGACATGTACGGATTCCAGCCAAAACCATCATGAACGACTTCTCACGTCTCGCTGGTTCTCTCACACAGAAGCAAGCTGTACGAGAAGCACACCAAAAAGGACGAGCAGCGCAAGGCACACCGCTTCATGAACGAATCCCCACGATCGAGGGAGGGCGCGTCGCCAGGGCGCCAGCCGCTGGACCCTCGTCATGTCATGACCCAGAAGCTCAACAGCGTGCCGGACGCAAACTACGACACGGACGGCGGCCATAAACAGGTGAACCTTTGAAGCGTTCTCTTGGGCAGACCAGACAACGTTGAACTCATGAGAAACGCGCTCTCTCTGTGTCCGAATCTTACGAGCAAAGACGCTGCAACGCGCAGTGGACGACGGCACGAACCCGTGCCTGAGCGCCTTTAGCTCCACCAAGGACCGGTTCGCCAGTACGGCCGCGTACCGATCGTCCACCTTCGCGAGCGTCGTCAAGGAGCCCTATGGCGATCCGGAGGCCATTGGCCCGGGCACGTACCGGTCCAAGAAGCGATCGATCCAGGTCAAGGGCAAGCAGGCGCCCACGCCGTCATACATGAACAAGTCGGCTCGCTTCGAGCAGGCCAAGGTGCAGGTCTCGCTGGCGTTGGCTGGTTGTCTGGACGGCAGTGAAAGCCCAGTGCGGACCAATACCAGTCCAGAGAGACCTCAATATCGCGCGGAACGGCCCAGTCCTGGCCGTGGGCCGGTGCTCTCATTGACGCCCCGCTTCAAGTCCGCCAGTTTCCCAGGTACGTTGGAGCTATGCAAATGGAGAGGCTCATATCTGACAGATTGGTGTGTTATCAGAGCGCTATGTCTCGTCCAAGCAGCACCGATTGACGCATGACGCTCCCGACCGCTTTTACGACATCAGTCCATCCTGCCGCGTACGTTCGTGCCTTGTCCCACTTGGCGCTTTTTCAGTCTAACACTCAATGTTGTTGCATGCATGATGCCACAGTACACAGTGCAGGCGTCCGTCAAAAGCTCCAGCTTTCGCTGCTCGGCCATGCAGTCGCGAGCGCATCGCTTGTCCTCCGTGCGTGGCCCATCCGTTCATTATCCATCCAAAGGGGCGGCGTCCTCACGCTCTCTTCCCTGTCTGTAGGAAGCCGCTATGGTCCACAACACGCCCAACTTCCCCATCCTGCCCAGCTCCACCAAGGAAGCCATCGGCCCAGGCGCCTACATCCACAGCCCTTTCAAGCCCGTGGCGCAGGAGGACATGAACTTCATCATGATGCCCCAGCATGTGCGTAACCCTGTTTGGTTGGATAGGGGGTACGAAGTGTAACTCTCTCTGGTTATGATACTCAGATGGACCGGTTCGGGTTGCCGGCCACGGACGTCGGGTTCATCGAGGCACGGTTCCGCCGGTTTGCGGTCGACCCGCAGCCGCCCAGCTCGCCGTCCAAACCGCGGTCTCCAAGTCGGTATCAGTAAACGACTACAGACTCCAACCGACTGATAAAGTCGTCGATCATGAAACTAGCCAATCGAATCGAGCGAATATAATATTTACCCAATGAAAAGAGAATATTTAGTACGGTGACTGATAATTGGCTGAAATGTGGAAGACGCAAAGCACTGGGCTGGGGATGCAGACCTCAAGAGCGACCACCATGAGCAAGCTGTGGAGCACCGTGCCGACCAAGACGCTCAAGTTCGTCAAGCCCATCGTGCACGTGGGCTTCGTACCGCTCATCATCTACATCGCCATGAAGCAGGAGCCGGACCTCACGTGCGTTGCCGCGTGCGTCTCTATCGTCCCCCTCAGAGCCGCTACTGACTGACATGACTTGCAGGCTTTGGCAGATCTTCTTCCCGCTCGCGTCACCCGCCGAGCCGGCCCAGCTGCAGTAAGCAGCTCCTCTAGTGCGTACAACAGCAGACATGCATGCGATCGGGAGCCACGCAGAGGCGGCGTCTCTGGCGTGACTGTAGAGACGAGCAGGAGATGGAATCGCATGTCGTGTTTTTGGTATTTTCTGTATTGAGTCTTTCTGTATTGGAGCATGAATGGGATGGAGACAGGG
>JAADVF010000873.1:0-12194 GCA_023334555.1 Elongisporangium undulatum | reverse complement strand
TCGTTGATCACCAAAGAAACGCATCTTAATCAGCGGCTTCCGTTTTGATCTGCCTGTCAAGGACGCTAACGATATGCTGAGCCACACCGAATCGCGCAGGATCCCAGAGCCTTGGTCATATAAGAGAGACGCCATGCATCGACTGCTTTCAGACAGAGACCTGTCCGGTCCTTGATGGCTGATGCACAGCTCGCCTTCTGTTGGGGGTTGGCGCCTTTACGGTGACAGAGCATCCGCATCTGAACAGGTGGGATCTTAGATTCAAGCATTGCGGGAAGGCCGCAGCTCTAGAGCTATCTCGTCGTCCGAACGAAACCCCCTTTGCATCATTCCCCAGATCTACCGCATGTGCCGGGCTCGAAGACTCTTCCCCCCGGCTTCGCCCCTTGGGAGCGAGCTGAATCATGTGTGTGTACATGTGAAGCTATTACAGTACAGGACTCTACCTACTCTTTGTTTGGCATACGATAGCTCAATAGAATTATAGAAGGCCAGGCTTAACATGACGCAAGAGCGTTCTTTACTCAAACCATTACTGAGTCACATGCTCTTCAAACAAACAAACCGACTCGCATGCTGTTCAATGAACCGACTGTCAAAGCTTACGCTAAATGGACGCTTGTCCCTCCAGTCCTCCCCCTGGCTCTGTGCTCCATGGGCTTTTCTGCGCACCCATGTGTTGCATTGCTCCATGCCTTCCCGGCTTCCATCTGGATTTGCTCTATAGTGCAGCATGGACGCTCTCAGTCGGTCGTGGGTCGTACACTTGCCACCTGATCTTTGCAACGGACCTTTGAGCCTGCCTGCCCCCAGCTTTCTCATTCGACAATTCACCTCGACTCCTCCACTTCACCAACACAATGAAGAGCTTCCTGATCGCTGCTTTGAGCGCTGCCGCCATCTCGACCGCCTCGGCCACGGACTTCTGCGACCAGTGGGGCACCAAGACCGCCGGCAGCTTCATCGTGTACAACGATCTGTGGAACGAGGCCACGGCCACGTCCGGCAGCCAGTGCACGGGCGTCGACAGCGCCAACGGCACGACCATCGCGTGGCACACGTCCTACAGCTGGGCCGGCGCCTCGACCCAGGTCAAGTCGTACGCCAACGCCGCGCTCCAGTTCACGCACAAGAAGCTGAGCGCCATTACGTCCATCCCCACGACCATGGCGTACAAGTACTCGTACACCGGCACGCTGGTGGCCGATGTGTCGTACGATCTGTTCACCAGTTCGACGGCCAGCGGCAGCAACGAGTACGAGATCATGATCTGGCTGGCTGCCTACGGCGGTGCCGGTCCCATCTCGTCCACGGGCAAGGCCATCGCCACGCTCACGGTGGGCGGCCACAAGTTCAGCCTGTACAAGGGCCCGAACGGCAGCACGACCGTCTTCTCCTTCGTGGCGCCGTCCACGCTCACCAGCTTCTCGGGCGACATCATGACCTTCATCAACTACCTGATCAAGAGCCAGGGCCTGCCCAAGACCCAGTACCTGACCACGCTCGAGTGCGGCACGGAGCCGTTCACGGGCACTAAGGCCACGTTCAAGGTGTCCAAGTACACCGTCGCCATCAAGTAGAGTGGAGCTAAAACAGCTCGCAAGTGTGTAGTTACTGTAACACGATTCCTTCAAACCCACAGGTTGCATTCCATTGAACGCCATCCCCATATCAGCTTTGACATGCTAGCTATTATTAATTTTGCACGGATAGCGCTTGGGTGGTGTTCAGTATACTGTATACTGTCTTGTGTATACTATCCGGCCGCACAACATTATGTGTTGGCCCAGAACAGGCCCCGCTTGTCTGCGGCCGCGACAGGTGCGATACTCTTGTAGGTCGTGTGCTTCTTCACGGGCGGCGTGAGCAGATCCGTGTTGGACGGGAATAGGAAGTCCTGCGGCCGCCCGGTCTGCGCGTCCGTGGCCACAAAGTGGTCCGCGTCCGTGGGCCGCAGCGAGCGCGCGAACACCGTGGCCACCGAGCCCGTGTACTCGTCCTGGTTGTGGATGGTCGCGGGTGCGGCCTGCAGTGGCACGCGCTTGCCGCTCGGTAGCGTGGCATTCCGGACGATGCGCAGCGGCTTGGAGCGCACAGGCCCGGCCAGCAGGTCTGTCAGCTTGTCTAGCTGCGAAGGCTTGGCCGGCTGCGTGGCGCTGCAGGTGTTGCCGTGCGCAAGGAACTTGAGCTGGCTCTTGTCGACCACCAGCCGCTGCTCCCACGCCTGCTGCTCGCGCTGCAGCGCCTCCTCCATCTCCTGCCGCAGCTCCTGGCCGCAGAGATGCACGCTTCGGAAGTACTCGGCGTTCACGCTGCCGTCGCCGTTCGTGCCGCCGAAGACCATGTCCCTGGACGGAAGCGTGGAGAACTCTGGCCGGTGCGACTGGTCTCCTCCTGGCCGACTGCCGTCGTCCCGCGAGACCGGCTTCGGGTGGTTCTCGTTGTCCACAAACGGAACGCGCAGGTCTTCGCAACGCGCCTCGCTGGGTGCGTCGGCGTGCTTGTAGTAATCGCCGGGCTTGCGTGGCGCAGGATAGACGAAGCCGCGCGCTGTGGTCCACCGCTTGCGCTGCTCCTGCTCCTCCAGCTGCTGCAGCGCCTCGGGGTTCACCAGACTGAGCGTCTGCGAGTGGAACTCGCGGCTGTACGTGTAGGTCGTGTTGTGGTCCAGCGCCAGGCGCTTGCGCATTTCCTCCTGCAGCGAGTCCTGCGTCTGTTTACCAAGCGAATGAGACGCGATCAAGCAGGGAACACGGGAGCGAAGCCGTCCATACCCGAAGCTTTTGGCCGCTGTAGAGATAGATAGGAGTCTGTGGCTGCGTGCTGAAGCGTGCTTCCATCTCGGCTTTCTTGATCTCGTACTCGGCTCGTACGCGCTCCGACTCCTGTCTGTACCAAAGCAGCAGAGTATAACGTCAAGCACCAAGCAAGGGCAAGGCAAACAAGAGATCCACGCACTTGCGCTCCAGCAGAAAGTCGCTCTCGGTTCGGCTCCGGCGGAAGCGGTCGTACTCGTCGTTCTTGGAATCGGTTGGCGCCTTGAACGTCTTGGAATGCCTCGTGCTCGCTGTGTTGGTCGCTTTGGAAGGCGATTGTGACTCTGCATCCAGCGTCTCTGGCGCTGCTATCTCCGATGCCTTGAGCTTAATGCTGCTACCCTTTTTGGTAATGGGATGGCCCTCGATGTCCTCCATTGTGATGCTCTCGCCGTATTTGCTTTCGACCTCCAGTAGCATGTGTGCCGTCGGGAATAGCTGAAGCTGCTTGATGTCTGCCAGGCTCTGGGCTTGCCGCATGTCGTTCAGCCGCACCAGCGCCTGGAAGCAGTGCTCCGAGACTTTGGTGCGCATGTAAATGTCCGGCATGTGCAGCAGCTTGGCCAGTGGATAGCGCAGCTTGATCCGCTTGAGATCGACCTCAAAGCAGGTGTAGAGCCGATGCGTAAAGTGCAGTTGCTCATGGGCATTCAGCCGGTACCCGTTCGCGTTGTGCGCACATTGTCGTGGCAACGCCTCGTGCACTTGGACCATGCCACCGTCAGCCAGGCCTTCCAGGATGATCATCCGGTACTGAGAGTCAATCAGCTGAGTGCCCGTGATGACGTCAAGAACTCCGCTTTCGCAATCGGTCTTTTCCTGGTCGGACATTTGGTACGAGGCCAATGGGACTCCTGGAAGCGCCGCCTTGTTGACGCTGTTCATGATCTTGGATACTTGCTGTAGTGTGGCTGAATCGCTGTATGGAATAATCAGCACCAGTCTGGAGAACCGGGCTGACGTGTCAACCGTTGGTGTGTCTGTCGGAGCTGACGGCAGCGGTGCTACTGCTGAAGGCCGTTCGATGAATCTGTGAAGCGAGACGTCCAAGCGAAGGGTGGTGCCTTTGGCCACGTATGTGCCAGGCTCCTGGATGAGCTTTTCCACGGGCGTCAAATCGGCCAAACTCACCAAAGCGGACGATTCATCATCTTCAGATTGGCTCAGCGAACCGACTGGACTCGCCCGGCGCTTCATGGGAGTCACGTCGGCTGACAGTCTGATGGTGATGTAGGGCGTGCTAATGGATGCTGTTGGCTGGGGTCGCACTCTCTACAATGCACAAGAATTACTGCAAGCGTGAGCCAAGTCCAAGATGCTATACAAGTGGTAGTGGGAGAAGAACAGAGCCCACCTTTGCCAACAGTTCTGCGAGCCGAAACGTTGCGAGGCCGTAGGGGAACGATTCTCCTGAGCGGCTCAAGAGCTGCCACCAATCGTGTCTTGCGATATCGTCCACGGCGTATAGATCCATTGGTTTGTTCGGTTGGCGATGTGCGCCGTTGCGTGGTGTTGTCGTTCGTGAAGACGCTCCAGCTGCCGCATGTGTCGGCTCTGCTGCAGTGTGCAGATTCTCCCATTTATCGCGGAGCTTCGCGAGCGCATTCTGTTGCAAAAGATCGCGGTCGTGGACTTCGACTGTCAGAGTGGCGAACTCAAGCGCGTCCAGAAGCTCCTGCGTCGAGAAGCGTGAGGTGAGGAAGGTGACGCTATGGTCCCACTCAATCGCTCCATCCTGCGCGCATCACTCGTCAGATTGGACTACACAATTGCTATCGACCTGAACGTACCTGCCGCTTGAATGAAGTGGACACCATGCGAGGCCACGAGTGGACTGCAGTTGTGGATCCTGCTACTGAATCCTGCTGATGCAAGCCATTCGGATAGAACTGCAGAGTTGCGTACGCGGGCTTGCAGTGTTGCCGCAGTGGCGTGTGCGGTGAGCGCACTGGAATACCAGGCAGATCTCGGATCCGGGCGATTGTGAGCGTCAACGGGTTGAGTTTCTCCATGAGGGCAGCACTCAGAAGCGGCTGATTGAGTACGAGACGGATCGTGAGCTGGCGCAATCCCGTGGGCTGGGAAGATCCGCTGAAGAGCATGAGAATTGAGGACGAACTCTCCTTTGCAGGCTTCTTGCGCTTGGAGCCAAAGCTGAAGCCGTCATTATCCAGATCACTGTCTTCGTTGACCTTTTCCGTGGACCACGTTTGCTCAACATGCGTGCGACCAGCAAGCAGACTGCTGACATCTAGCTCACAAAGACCGACGTATGAGTGCGCGTGGTGGTCGGGAGCTGCCGCTATTGGCTCTGTGGCTTTCTTGGGGTCTTTGGCATGAGTTCCGGCTGCAGCAGCACCTGTGCCCAGCAGCTGATCGAATAAAAAGAAGCTGAGGATCGGATCGTCATCAATGGAGCTGGCGAAGGCCTCAGTGACGGCCACATCGTGGACCACCTGCTCCCACCGTTGCAAGACCGTCGTGGGCTCCGGCGGTGGCGTCTCCTCTGGCAAATCACTTGCTCCTGTCGTGACTGGAGCCACAGGCGTCCACCCAGCCGCACCAAACGCGGGGCTCTGCCGTTTGGATCCGTCCAGAAACCGAAAGCGCACACCGGTGGTGGCGACCGCAGCTGCAACCAGCGTGGCCTCAATCTGGAGCGTGAACGTGCAGTTATGCGGCTCCGCCATGATGTGGCTGAAGATGATGGCGGCTGTGTGGTGCGGCCCATTTGGCCCTTGTTTTGCTTGACAGAGAACCCAGAAATAGACCACGGGCCGCATACATTGCCATCTGGAAACGGTTCGTGCGGCTGTTTGCTGGCGGCCCCCTTGACCCCACACTCAATCGGCCGCAAGAGATCACCAAATATGGATACCCAAGAGAAGAGCAGCTTCAAGGCGCATCGAGCATTCCTGGGCGAAGAGTTCGAGATCACGGTGTCGGATGTGGATTCAGCGGGACTTGCCGTGCTCGCGAGACAGACCTCGTCCTCAAATGGGGGCAAGTCACATCAATTCGCGCGGGTATTCACGCGTCACGAATTACGTGCGGCTGGCCTGGTCAAGACGCTAGAAGGTTACGTAGCCCTCGTCGACGCACTGGAGCTTGTGGAAGATGCGTATTTCACTGAGCCGCAGGCTGTGGCCGCTGGGCTCAGTGTGTTCGCTGCATACCAGCTATCGGCCACACTTCCTGGTGTGCGCAGTCCGCCACCGATTGTGTCCCAAGAGGCCGCAAGGGCCTACTTTGCTCGTGCCCCCGTGGGTCTGGGGGCCTGGAACGATGTATCCCAGCCAGAGAACAACCAGCTGATGCTGGACGTTGTGGCGCAAGGCCTCACGGAATTGTGTCGCCACAAACCGGCCGGACAGCTTGCGGCTGTGCAATGGCTCGCTCAATGGCTGCTTTCGCACAATCCGACACAGCCCAACGTCGTTGTGGAGTGATTAGTTGTGTTTTCTTCTGTGCATATAGAATAACTCACGCGAAAAGCATATATTATATGCTGGAGCATTTGGTTATTTTGACTTTGCGTGTTTTTGCTCCATGCTGCTCGGAATTCCATGCCGTTCTGCGCTACACAACTGCAGGCAGCATGAAGGGGCGCCTGCGACCGTTGGGCCAGTGGTCGCATTGCGCTTCCAGACCACCACGAGAGAACAAGGAAGGAGGAGATAGCATGGCAGACGATCTGCAGTCGTCCGAAGAGCTCGCGTTTGTGGCCGAGGAAGTGGACCGCATCATCCTGGCATCCATCGAGTCCTGCCTCAAAGACGAAGTCTACGACGAGCTCAAGGTCTCGCACTGGGTGGATACAATCTGTGAGACCATCATGAAAGGTCTCGGCGAGCTGCGCAAGCCACTCAAGTACATTGGTAAGAGTGCCAGTGCTGGTGTTTGAGGTACTGACAGTGCGGAACGTTGTAGTATCTAACTAGCAGTCATGTTCTCTGTAGTGAGCTGCTTGATCATGCAAAAGAACGGCGCTGGTGTGCACGCGTCTGTATCATGTCATTGGGATACTGCGACTGACGGTATGTATCAATGTAGTCATGATCGCACATGGACTGCCAGCTTACGCCATTTTTATGATAACCAGGCGCACATGTCGTGAAGTGGCCAAGCGATAAACACAAAGACCATAATCGCTCCATGTACTGCATCATCACTGTGGGCGGTTTGAGTTTTTAAGACACGACCTAAACGTTCGTATTTGCTCAAACGACCGGCTTGCGTTTGCTCAGCTTTGTGTTCGGTAGGATGGAACACAACTCTTGTTGTTGTGTTCTGCATGATAAGAGCAAGTGGGGATGGGACATGGAAAGTGTGTGTATCTTGCTGTCAAAATAAACTCATTCCAGAATTGGCGTGGCACGTTCGCGTGCGCTGAAAAATACAGTAGATACAAGAAGCGACTGTTTGCACGTGGAAACTGACGGCAACTGCAGTTCTGTGCCATTTGCTTGTCTCGAATCTCGATTGGATAGTCCCGTTCGCTCTCGCTGAACAATGTCAAATAAGTGCCTAAGCAACCTAAACTAACCTAAACCAAAACGACGACTTCGTTCGCCATGCTCATACTGACCCTGGGCTTATTTATATCCAGACGCATTCCGGATATAAAATAGAAAGATACCACTGACCCCAAAATAACTACTAGAAGCGCCGTTGCAAAACAATCCTTCGACTGAAACCTTTGCGCCCAGAACCCGTTATCTCGTCTCACGAACGACAAGCGGTTGGATGGTAAGGGGGATGCGAGCAAGAGTGGGAGGGGCAGAGGAGAAGGTCTAAGATAACGTCTCTGGTTGCTGCATCCAACGCATCTTCCCATGAAATCAAGTTGATCACTTTCGTTTGTAATTTCTCCCATTGCGTATTCTTTTGTGCACGTTCTTTATACCTGTACGTTCGTCAAACCAATCTCGGCAGAGTGATAGTGGTGGAGAGCAGCTGCTTGCATTATAAATATGTATGTCTATTAGCTTCAACATATCCTGCACAAAACTTGTATACGTAAGGCCTTTTATGTTTTCACAGAATGATTCTACAGTAGACTTTTATGTTTTCACAGAAAAATTCTACGGAATATTACATCTAACAGTGAGGCTTTGGCTCACTCTGCCCTCTCAACTCTGATTGCATAGGTTCTCCATCGCATTTGAAACATGTGTTCTCATCCCAGTGCACAAGTCTCAAGTTAGATTGAGCCGTTGTGGGTAGATTTCTTCTATCTTTCTGTCCTGGTCGGTTGTCTCGATCGGCAAACTAGGACAGCAAGCTCATCATCCCACTTTAACCCAGAATTCAGTTTTCAACAAACCAAAAGTGGATGAAATTATGACCCATTTCATGCTGTTAAGGAGGTTGAACCATCAGAACACGGTGCTTTTATTTGGGCATTTACACCGTGTTTTAACTCTGACATTTTTAGAAACCGTTCGAACGTGCTTCGAAAAGATATGGACCCAACATTGGGAAAGTGGAGGGAGGGAGCTCATGTCCCAGGTACATATTTCGAAACGCAAAACGCCCGATCCTCACTTAAAAAAGTATAAACAGACCACCACGGTTTCAAACGGTACAGTAGAGAGAAACCAAACCTCAACAAACAAAACGGAGCTGTGGGTGAGTGGGTCCAATTCATTCGACCACTTGCCCACTCAGCCGCAGCCCACTGGCTGCGCTATACATTCTGTTTGTGCATTTCGACCATTACGAACGATCGAGCACCATTACAAGAATGCCCACCTCAAACCGCAGCTTTCCCTACTATTTCACCGAGCGGGAGCCCGTGGGTTTTGAGCCCTCGGTCGTGTTTCCCGTGGGCCTGCGGTCAAAGCGACACGAGGACCGCGCCGTGATCTCCACAGCCTCAATCACATCCAGCCGCACAGATCCAGACAGCCGCACATCCGCAATGAGTGCAGCTATGGCCGCACGAAGGTGTGTGGCCGCCAGCGCTGCCAGCCGCAGCTTCAGCAGCCCTCTTGGCATGCCAGACGAGCGAAGGATCCCCACGTTCAGTTCATCATCCGAGCCTCAGCTTGCGACCCCCACGACGGTGCTGCCCAAACTGTCCTGCATGCTAAAGCGCGAGTTTGTGGACGACAGCGAGGACGAGCGTGAGCAGTACTACGGCCGCTTCCCGTCCATGAGCAAGCAGCCGCCCAAGCGCGCGCTGTCGGACGCCTACGACAGCAACCAGCATGAAGAGATCGACGCGGCACCGCCTCTCAAGCGCTCGTATAGTGCCGAGCGACCGACGCGGCCGCAGTACTACGACCAGCCAGCAGAGCGGCCGTCCATCCATACCACCGGCGCCCACCACCAGCTGCGCGATGCACTGCTCAGCCGGTACGCGGGCGCTGCTTCCTCCTCGGTGGAAGATCGGTTTCAGAACATGCGACCGTACGCGCCGCCTCCGTCCATGGTTTCTGGGCGTGATTACCAGCGGCCCAGTGTGCCTCCAGGTTACGAGACCAAGCTGCGCGAAGGCCTGGCGGCCGCAACTGGCAGTCACAGCCCCAGCTTCGCAATCAGCAACCCACGCGACCGCACACTCGAGGCCGCGAGCGAACTGCTGGCCGAGCGCAGCCCTCGCAAGCGCGAGGCCATCACCAAACTGCTGCTCAAGTCCAAGGAGTTCCTCTCGCCCACGAGCCTCGTACGCAACCGCAACAATGAGATCGACTGGGTGGCCACGTTCCTCAGCGTCGGCTTTGAGCCCAACAGCATCTACTCGCTCATGTGTCCGCTGCGCAAGGGCCGCTGGAAGGTCGAGGAGGAGCGTTTCACGCTCGAGATGCTGCGGCTGATCGAGATCGGCACGATCCGTCTGCGGCCCGGCCAGAGCATTCGCGGGTTCATCGCCAAGAAGCTGCACAGCGACGACATGCGCGTGCTCAAGAAGCTCAGCAACTGTAAGATGTTCCACTTTGCGCGCGCCATCAACCCGCGCATGATGCACGACGACGGCAGCGACAGCGGCGCGTCCCACGAGTACGACACCACGGCGCCCAGCGCCATGCGCGACCTGGTGCGACTCGAGCAGCTCAAGAATGAGTTCCTGCGATCAGTGCAGCTGGAGGCGCTCGTGGCCGTGCGCAAGTACCTCAGCGACAGCTCCATCCGAGAGCTGCTCAACGGCCAGGACCGCAGCAGCGCCACCAGCTCGGAGCCCGATCTTTGCGCCAGCAGTCGGTCGCCGAGTCATTCTAATCAGATCTTCAAGTATGGGGAACACTAAACTCTAATTCTACTAAATAGCTATTTATCACCACTTTTGCCTTGATCACCACCTATTTTTCTCGACATTAATCACGTAAACATGACTCAAGGGCAACAAAATTGGCCGTTTTTAGGGAATTTCGACATTTATGACCTGCGCAAAGCATGCTGCAAAAAATGTTTTATATGTTCATCTACCTAAGTACAAGTTGTTAACATTACCGTAGGCGTCAGATGGGAATTCCTGGTCAAGATGGAGCTGACAACACGAGTGCAAGGCATCCCGTTCACTGTTGTCATGCATTTCGGGTATTGTAACAGAGCTTGTTGCGTAACAGACCCATGGTCTTTAACAAACTCCGGTACCATGTACCGTCGACATCTTCTAGTGTGGCACACACTAAGCGTAGGACCATTGTCCTATTTGAAGTACTTCAGCACTAAGTTAGTGACCCCATTAGTGGATAATTGGCTTAAGGCCCCTGGCTTATAGCCAATAAGAAACGAATATCAGAACGGTTGGCTCCTGCCCCGACTGCTTAGGTTTACATAAGATTTTTAGGTTTCACACACATATGTAACTTACATATCGACTTCAGTTTTCTCCCTCTTAAATGCATTTCCCTTTAATACCGCATACTATGTACATTGTTCAGAGTTGCTGTTAGTGTATATTCCCTCGAATGCACATGCCCAGTGTATGCTAAATTTAGTAACAGATATCCTGTTACAGATATGAAAATGCCTTCTTACCTAGCCTTGTAACTCTTCGCAGTCGATATACCGTGTAAAATCATATAGCATATTTATGAAGGCTGGCAAATCCGCTGGTGAATGCTAACGTCCATATGCCGCAGGGCGACGTGCATTTCGGACTCTATGGCGCGCTTCGTTCCCTCGGAGCGAGATACCTTTCTGAGCATGGACAGGGTCGATTGTTTGCTACACGTGGTCCACGCTATGCGCATGGATGTCGCGGCATCGGAGGACAGCAATACCCTCCCAGCTCTAATAGCATCACGTTAGATAAACCTAATCCTTTTTGAAGCCGTTTTATTCCCATTTTCAATAATGCAGACCCATGCTGCTCGGCCCGAATGACCATGCGAATTTCAGGGGGGCTCCCACCTTTGGTGCTCATTTCAAAGTTTGCGGGATCAAAAGCAAGGGAGGTGTAACGCCGATCGACCAGGGCAGGTAAGAAAGAAGAAAGGCTGCCAACAGAGCATCGCGTAACCTTTCGATGTGTGTCGATAATAGCGCGTGGGATGACGCCACCGTCTGGACCGTCATGTGCTAAGCTGGTAGCTGTGTTTCGAGAAAGATGGCCCCAGACCAGATTCGAAGGCTGGACCGCACCCAAGGGGAAAGGGCGTCAGGCGTCCCATGTCTAGGTCTTGTACTGATAGGTATGGTGGTCGTTCCAAAATTTGGTCTAATCGCGTTCGGCGATGGCGCGCTCCACCTCTTCTTGAAGTATGTTCTCCACATCCCATTTCCGGAGCAACTCTTGGAGCGCAGCAGACCCATGTGTTCCCGAGGGGTCGAATGATTTGCCCGCTCCCGGGTGCCTCACAGGCAGTACATATGTATTACTTTACCTCATTGTCTCGGCGAAGATGTATGAAGGTCACGAATTTAGCAGAAATTGGAATAATTGATTGCGCTACTTGGTTGCCCATGGTTTTCTTCTTTTCTAAATCTTGAAAGGATTTGATTGCGCCCCGTGCTTTGAGCCATTATATCACGGTCGACTCTGAGACTACAGGCTCACTACAGGCTTTAGGATAGCCGACCAAGGCAGCTCGCCTTAGTACCTTGCACTTAAGTTTGATTCTATAATTCGCATTGTGCTGAGCTTGGGGCATCTCGTTTAGACTGGATTGAAATCATTGGCTTTCTGATCACGCGTGCTGCATTTTTATTGAATAAAATGATTTGGATTTGGTCTAATACTACTGGATAAAATAAAGGAAAGCTTATGTATCAAAATTCAAAAGTACCCTAATATAAGACGCGGATTTTGAGTCTCGTAGATTTTACCGTCTTACGTGCACTTTGAATCAGCAACATCGTTTTCATGTCAACCACCATCCAGGGTGTGACTGGTTCCGACACACAATTGTTGCCAGAAACTGATCCCTA
>JAADVF010000872.1:0-12203 GCA_023334555.1 Elongisporangium undulatum | reverse complement strand
ACAGTGCAATTGCTTTTGGAGTGTGGTGCTGATGTCAATGCGCAAAGCTGTGGCGGTATGACGCCCTTGTTGTTTGCAACACGAAAAGAGTGTGGAAAGAGCATCCTTCATACTCTGATCCAAGCAGGCGCAGTGGTTGATGCTGTAAACGAAAAACAATGGCCTTCGTTGATGTTTGCAGTCGCAAATGAGGATATTGAAGCCGTCCAAACTTTGCTTGAGCGCGGTGGCAATGCTGACCTGCGATCAAATAGAGGACAAACGGCGCTCATGCTTGCTGCTGGAAAAGGATTTACTGCGATTGTGAACGAGCTCGTCGCACATGGTGCATCGCTTGAAATCGCGGACAATACCAACCGAACAGCGCTGATGTTTTCGGCCGCGCATGGACATGTTTCCACACTTCGTATTCTCATTGAAGCTGGCGCTTCATTTGATGCCCAACAGGCAGATGATGAGACTCCGCTCTTTCGTGCAGCGTGGAACGGTCATGAAGAGATTGTCCGTGAACTTCTTGCGCATGGTGCAAGCTTTCAGTCTGTGGACAAGCACGGTCATACTGCTTTGATTGTCTCTGCGGCCAAAGGGTATGCCTCTATTGTCAAATTGCTGCTTCAGCTTGGCGTCTGTGTTGATTCTCAATCTGATGACGGTGAGACGGCAATAATGCGTGCCGCGTGGGGCGGATACATTGATATCGTTCATGATCTGATTGACCATGGAGCTTCGCTTGAACTTGTGGATAGCGATGATCGCTCCGTCTTAATGTACGCAGCGGAGAACGGTCATAACGAGGTTACTCAGTTTCTTATGGACCAAGGCGTCCCGGTCGATTATGAAACAGGAATTGGAGAAACTGCATTGCTCCGAGCTGCTGCCAATGGCCAAGAGGAGATGATCGACCTGTTGCATTCGAATGGTGCAGATCTAAACAAAATGGACAGCAGCCATCGCTCAGCACTAATTTACGCGGCATCACAAGGCCAAATCAACATCGTAAACCGCTTGATTAAGAGTGGCGTTACTGTTGATCAGCCGGACAAGAAGAATCGGACTGCACTGATGCATGCTGCAGCCCAAGGCCACTACGATACGTTCTGTTTACTGCGTGAATGTGGTGCTTCTTTGTATGTTATCAGCGAAGACGAAGAAACTGTGATGATACTGGCGATCGAAAGTGGCGAAAAGTAAATTGTTTATGACCTTTTAAATCTCAAAAACTGCATAGAAGAGTCGGTGAGATATCTTCAAATTGGGATGCGATTACATGACGCCCAAGAGGCCCAGGACGCCACTGCATTCTAGCGCAACCGCATCTGAAATTGCTCAGGTGCACGAGCTTTGTTTGACCATGCATGAGGCGCAGCGAATGTGTTGTCACGTATACGAACGGCTTGCTGATATCAACGCACAACTGGAAGCAATGAATAAGGTTGTGTACAAATTCTTGGCGGATAAATTCAAGGTCATTCTCAACCATTACTACGGATTTCTTTTGAAGTATGGTAATAAGCTCACGGTTTCCCGTCTAGTTAGCCACAAGGTCATTTCCGAGACATGCCTTGACGTGCACAATCAGCTTGATGAGCTCTTGACGACGCCTGGGCTTCTCATTCGTCCCAAAGTCCATGATTGGACGAGTTTCTGGGAAAATGACGTCCAAACCCAGCGCTCGTTTTTCAATGATGCTATCCAATTGAAGCAAATGATGGCAAACGAGTTGGCTGACCCTGAAGCTCAAAAGGAAGCATTAACGCTGTTGCTTTTCGAGCATAATAAGTGCGAGTCCCAGTATACGAAAGAAGAGACCGACTGGATTCACCACATCTTCCACCATGTCTCGAGTTTATCCAGCCTGAAAATAGAGGCTGTCCCTTCGTGGTTCATTCCCCCACATGCAATTGAATTCAATGCAAGATCTAGCTTTGCCCGTGGCTCCTATGGCTCCATTCACACTGGATATTGGAACGGAGCCGTGGTTGTGGTCAAGCAAGCGTTCCTTCAGGACAAACAAAGCCGTAACCTGTTCATGAATGAAGCAGAGATCTGGTTCAAGCTGCAACATCCGAATGTTGTGCAGCTCTATCGCGCATGTCATGTCGGCAACCCGTTTTTTGTCTGCGAATATGCGTCCAACGGCATTATTTCAGACTACCTGTACCGCCAGAGATCCGAGCGCGAGACATGGTCCAAGCTGCATCAAGCTGCCGCTGGCTTGCTGTACATCCACAGTCGACACGTTGTTCATGGCGATCTCAAGTGCAACAACATTCTAATAGGCGACGACCGCAAGGCCAAAGTGACGGATTTCGGTCTCAGCTTTGTCTTGAGAGACGATGCTTCCGATGGTCCGATAGATCTTGAAGTCGGCGCGATCCGGTGGAAGGCGCCGGAAGTGATTCAGAGCAAGACTCGTGGCACGTTCGCTTCGGACGTGTACTCGTTCGGCATGTGCATCATTGAAGCCGTGACTGGCTGTCTGCCCTGGGGCAATATGCCCGACGTGGCTGTGAAGCACAGGCTATTAGAGAAGCGAGAGCTGCCAAAGCAGCCACAGAGCATGAACGCCGAGCAGTGGTCGCTGATCGTGAACATGTGCGCGTGGAATCCATCAGATCGGCTTTGCATGCAAGACGTGGTGTCGATGTTGAAGGAGATCGCCTCCAAAACCGAAACATAGAGGGGAATAGTGTTTCGCATGGCTGTCGTGATAGGACCATGTGATTGAATCCCCTAGCTTGCATCCACCAGATCGATTGTTGGTTGGTGCCGTTATCCACCAGTTCCCACGACGAGAGGAAGCAGATCACACACACGAGTCCTTCGTATGCAACGTCGCACAATGGCGAGAGACAGATACTGAACTGGTAACGTTCAAAGTGGAGTTTGAACCTACAGAGTCCCTGAGATCGGTCGGGCACTCCCATCTGGAGCTGGGGCACCGCTCGTCAGTAATGTAGAGACGTCCCGTCTCGATTGACGAGCAGGTGGTGCACCAAATTCCTAATACAACAGTTCACTTGTTGTTAATCACAACGTGTCTCTTGCGTTGTGCGCTCGTAACCACAAGCGTAACTCACGTGGCATCCAGCCAGTGCAGCCATGTAAAGGACCGGATCAACAAAGCGCTCGCCCTCTCGAACCTTGACCATGCCACTGTCGATCCCCAGCATTATTATAAGTCTGAATACTACCTACGAGAGATCAAGAGGACAAGAACGCTCACTGTGGACCCAAAGCCGCTCTCGGTTGGCCGTAAAGCCCAGCAGCAGCAAAGAGATCCCGAGGCCTCAGCTGATACTGACTGGCACGTGATCCTCACGAGTCCAGAACCACCGGAAGCTCAACGAAAATGCGGGAAAATGTGTCCAGAAAACAGCCACCAGGTGACAGGTGGCTCCTTTACAGAGGAGCCGATGGCTTCCGTCACGATCTTCCATCTGGCTTCTGGCCAAGCTGCTGGATGCGCTTGCGATCCTTCCTGGGTCCTCTTCATGAGCAGCAGCAGCAGTTATGGAGAGGAGGAAGAGGACCACCAACACGTGGGCTTCTACATCGCTCATTCCGCAATCTCCAGCCTCTTGAGCACCACCACCTTCCCCCTCCACAGACTCTATAGCAATCATGAAGACCGTCTCAGCCCTTGCTTTCTGCGGCGTGCTCGCCGGCTCGACCATCTCCATGGCCCAGGCCATGCAGGCCTACCTGGCCTACATCCCCAACGGCAGTCTGTTCTCGCAGGCGCTGGGCCACCCGGACGACGATTCGTCCCAGTACACGACCTTCGCGACCAACTTTGAGGCCGCCGAGCTCACGTGGTCCAGCGACTTCTGCCAGGCCACGTTCCCGGACTCGACCATGACCAACGGCCAGGCCTTCGGTGATCCGTGCTGCACGTGGGTCTCGGGTGGCACCCCGGACTACACGGTCACGGCCTTCACGACCTCGCCCACGACGGCCTACACCTGCGCGTCGTCGTCTGCCGCTTCGTCGGCGGCCTCGGCTGCCACCACCACCACGGCCTCGTCGGCTGCTTCGGCCGCCACCACGACGGACACGACCACGACTACGACCTCGTCGGCGGCCTCAGCCGCAGCGACCACCACCTCGGCCTCGGCTGCCACCACCACGGATGACTCGGCCACGACCACGTCGGCCTCGGCTGCTGCTGCCACGACCACTTCAGCCTCGGCCGCTGCCACCACCACGGACACGACCACGTCCTCGGCTGCCACGGCCTCCACGACCACGTCTTCGGCCGCGACTTCGACGACCACGTCTTCTGCGGCCACGGCCCCCACGTCCACGGACGACGATGGCGAGGCCGCCGCGGGCTCGTCCACGGGCTACAGTTTCGGTGATCTGAGTACTTCGGGCTCCAACGCTGGCGTGAAGCCCTCCCAGAGCTCGGGCTCCGGCCACGGCGGCATGACCTCGGGCTCGTTCACGGGCGGAAACGGCTCGGGCCAGAGCAACACGCAGGTCGGCGGCTCCACCAGCTCGGGCAAGCAGGGCGGTGGTGGCCACGGCGGTCGTGGCGGTGGTCGCGGCGGCTTCTCGTCTGGTTCGTCCACCAAGAGCAGCAGCAGCACGCGCTCCGGCTCAAGCACCACGACGTCTTCGGGCCAGGGCGGCTTCTCATCCACGTCCACTGGCACCAAGTCGGGCAGCCAGGGCACGCAGAGCGGCTTCTCGTCGTCCAACTCCACCAGCACCAGCACCACGTCGACCGCCACCACGACCACCGCTGCTGCTGCCACCACGACCGAGTCCGGCTCGGGATATTAAGCTGGAGCAGATCGTCTTTCGATGTCGTATGCAGAAATAAACCCCCAATGTTGTACACCGTTCTCTCCATTCTGTTTGAGATTAGTACGATGAGAGCCGCACACACGCGAACGCAAACGCAAAGGCCCCGCTCTGTTCTCTGGGGATAGATATTCAACGAACTGGAAACGCCTTGTTCTGCAATCAGCACCGACACAATCGCATTTCTCATGTACTCACAGAAACACACTACCGGTATGCACACTGCAGCTCCTGGTGCGGCCGCACGCACCTCACGGGATACGTGCGCGGCCGTTAGCCGAGCAGAAACGCAGTAAAATAGCTGCCTGGGTGAACTTGGGAATTTCCCGTGTAGGTGACGCTGAGCTTCTCGTGAGTTTTCATCTTGAGCGTGACCATGAGTGGAGACGAGATGTTGTAGCCAGAGTTGCAAGCAGCGAAGATCTGCCCAACGACTTGAGTTCCCTTCAACAAGTGAAAGGCTTCTCCATTGAGCGTGGTAACATGGCGGACCACGACATGGACCATGTAAACCCCAGAGACCAAGAATTCAATTGTTCCTAAGGCATCAATCTTGAAACAGTCTTCATCAACTTGGTCCCACAAGACAGTGCCATTCTTGCCGACCGACTTGGTGCCCGTTGCGTGCAAATAGACGGGCTTCTTCGAGCCTTGCTCTTCCAGCATGGTCAATTTGTCTTGAAGATCTCGAACAGTCGACTCCAATATGTCCGCTTTCTCCAGCGGAATTGGGATCAATTCAAACTCGTACGTGGACGACCACAGAGACTTGAACAGCTTCAGCTTGAGTGTGATCTCCAAACTCAAATGACCGTTCTTGAGAGACTGAAGATCCCGCTGACATTCTTCGCTGTCTGATGAAAAAACGAGTGCGTTGCGGAAGCACTATAACATGACGATGTTAGACTTGACGCGCGAACGCAATATTTGGCACCGTGATACCTTCATGTAGTCAACCATCTTGGCCTGTGGTAGGACTCCATTCGTCTGCACAAAGTCGTCCAAGCTCAGATCTTTGGTCTTCCTACAACGGGCAAAAGAAGGTCAGACAATATCAGGCACAGCGTACTCACGAAATGGTGTATTCACTCACCACTGAGTCTTCGTCTTGAGGTTCTCGAGCCAGATGTTCATTTTGTCTTCGTTCAGGCTGATTTGGAAGCGATATCTGTCGGCTGGACTTGGACTCGGTCCAAATGTCACGACACCATCCATAATCTCTGCGGCTGCTGGAGTCTCGATCTTCCGGTTGTCCATCGCAGTTCTTGGTTTCTGATCAAATTCAGGAGTGAGAACCGAACCTAGGTTATGGCAGTTTGCGTAACTGAATGATTCAGATGTGGCAGTTGGAATATCCCTTGCGACCGTAACCTTATCATTGACTCGTCCCAGCATTTTCGGCAACTCAACCTCATTGGCAAATAGTGTGTTAAAAGGGACCGCGGTCCCATGCCACAGGGTTATAATCTCCCAATTCTCGAGCCGTACAACATCTTTTGGCCCTCGATTTGATTCAAATGCCGATAGCGCTTAAATTCGTCATATTTGATGGCAACTTGGTTGATATTAGCTCGTTCAATAGGTTATCGCCGCAGAGCAATTCTCTTCTCCTATCTCAATAGCCTATATCACTAGTTAGTTTGTTGGAGCATAATGCCGTGGTTCCGTCCAGATCCAATCTTGTGATATAATAGCTTCTTGTACTGCCGGTGAGTTTCACTACATTTCACTTGGTTGAATATATATTTTCCATTAAACGCAACACAAACAAACCAGTAGAGCGATCTCAATCCTGTAAAACGCATGACAATCAACTAGCCAAGTAAAAATGCTGCGAAGTAGCTACTGCCGCTGGTGCTACTCTCCCCCTTGTACGTGACTCTGAGCTTGTCGTAATCCTTGAGCTCGAGAGTCACCATGAGAGGAGACGAAATGTAGCCGTATTCGACACCGTATCGGTTATGATAGCAATAATTCCATTCACATTGGCGGGATTACTGCCACTAGCATCGCTACAGGAGCCCACAACTTGTCTTTCATTCATCAGGCAAAACGTCTCGCCATTGGTTCTGTTGCAGTGGCAAACAATCACGTGAATCACGCACATGCCTCCAACATTGAACCTAATAACCCGTGTTGGCTCAATCTTGAAGTTCTCGTTATCAACCGTGTTCCATGTGATCATCCCATTTGCACTTGACGATTCCGTGCTCGTCAAATGCATATAAATTGGCTTGGTGGGAGTCCGTTCATCCTCTCGTTTCGCCAGTCTTTCTTCTTGGTCACGTAGCTTGGACTTTAAAATATCCACTTTCGCCAACAGAATATGCTTCAAGTCAAACTTGTAGGTTGACGTTCACTCGGAGGCAAAAAGTTTGAGTTTCAGCAAGAACTCAAAGCCCAAATGCTCATGTCGCGAGCACAAAGACTTCTTTGGCTGGACGAATCGGTCAACGAACATTCAAGCGCATTGTGGAAGCACTGCGACGAAATAGCGTTAGCTCTGTTTGCAAGCCACACGAGGTAGAAAAATGTAGCGTACCGCAAAGCAGTCTGCAATGTTAGCTCTTGGAATGACACCGTCTTCAGGTACAAAGCCGTCCATAGCCATAACTCCACATTCCATAGTAGCAAACCAGACTTTAAGCAACGATAGGACTGAATCAAAGATGAAAGACTGTACCATTGCGTCCTCACCTTCTGATCCTCAAGCCAAACGTTTAAAGTGTCGTTCTTCAGTGTGAGTCGGTATCGAAAGGTGTTCGACATTTCCGCCTCGAACGCCACTATGGCTTCAGCAGTCATTGGCTACTGCGGAAGCTTGTTTGTTTCGCTTTTCATTTTTCGTTTTGAGATGTCGCTCTTCGTTGTTCCTTTTGCGATCGAATTGAAGAATGACTTTGGGACTACCCACAACTGCATTTGCGCGACCGAGCGACCGGCATGATAGTAACGATTGATGTGCCTCTCAATCAGAGCGTGCGCACTTGATAGCTGTTCAGTCTCTATCAATGGCGAAAGCTGCTTTAATCAATCAACATAATTCGAAGGTATGTATCATCAAATCGGTGCGACAGATTGATGGACTGTCGCTGACAATAATACATGGAAACGAGGCGTCTGAACTATCCGCCCAAACAAATCCATGTACGAAAAAGATCCGCTGTCGCCTCACTTGAACAATGATCAATGGATTGTAAATGCCTCGCCACCTATTACACGCATTTTGGAAAAATCAAACAATCAGAGCAATGGCGAGGAGTTCAAGGCGCAGGAATGGTTCAAACCGCTGCTGCTAACTTTTGGACACAAACAAGAATACTCAGATCGGCAGTGATATTAGCATAACATATTGGAAAGCGCGAAAGGCGGCTGCATGCTTGAAGATGACATTATCGAAACGTACCGCAGCGTAGTCAGCGATCGTTGCATGTGGAAATACGTCATCTTCGGACACAAAGTCCTCCAACTGGAGGAATCCACAGTCCCTGCCGCAAATCAAAGCTTTCGGAATGAATGCTTCTCATTCTAGCACATAGACGATATCCAATGTTCTTACCACTGCAAGTTCAGATCCAAATGGCCAGCTTGTCCCGCTTGATATTCACTCATTTCCCATCAATCAACCACCAGCTTTGGTGTATCCCCATTCATCCAATCAGCAGCCTTGAATACTTCTTATTCCGTATTGATTCGCTGAAATTGTTGACTAAATTCGTCATGATATTTCGACCAATTATTGCCCTGTATTACGCGAATAGCCACATTGGGCGTCCACGGAGGACAAGCCAGGGAGCCGACCTTGCAGGCGTTCGGCACGTTGGTCCTGTCGATCAGGCTGGCTCCAGCATTTTACACTCCGTGGTTACATGCATCTAAGTGTCAAGTACACCCAAGTCCCGCTTGATGCAGCTGAACCAGCTCAAATACCCTGGTAAGCAGAGTTTATCCTGTATATTGTGAGCTGCGACGACAGGTTTGTGCAAGACTGCTAGCCGCTGCAATGGTGCTACCTAGGGACCTGCCAAGGCTCTATAGATTGCCAAGGCTCCTGGTGCCAGCTGTAGCTTCACGTGTTGAAGCTGGAAGGCCGTCACACTTGCTGATTCGATGGCGTTGGTATCAGAATGATGGTCCTTGCGGCGTCAGATCGGTTGATTCGATGGCGATTGAAGCTTGGGACCACAGCAAATGGCCCTTGCTCGCTCTCTCTTCTCATGGACAGAATCGCATTTGCTTCTAGCAACTCAAGTCATCCCCCTTCCCCTTCCCTCCCCCTCTACAACAAGAACCATGAGCGTCCAGGCCCAAGCTGGTGACAAGGTCGTGCTCGCCTACAGTGGCGGGCTCGATACCTCCATCATCCTCAAGTGGCTCGTGAACAAGGGCTTTGAAGTCATCTGCTACTGCGCCAATGTCGGCCAGCACGGCGAGAATTACGACAAGGTGCGCGAGAAGGCGCTGCTTCTGGGCGCCAGCAAGGTCTACATCGAGGACCTGCGCGAGGAGTTCATCAAGCACTACATCTTCGAGGCCGTCAAGGCGAACGCCATCTACGAGTCGCGCTACCTGCTCGGCACGTCGCTGGCCCGACCCGTGATCGCCAAGAAGCAGGTGGAGATCGCTCAAGCTGAGGGCGCCAAGTACGTCGCGCACGGCGCCACCGGGAAGGGCAACGACCAGGTGCGCTTCGAGCTGTGCGCCCAGGCCCTGGACGCCAAGCTCAAGACCATCGCCCCGTGGCGTGACGCGGAGTTCATCGAGAAGTTCAAGGGCCGTCCAGATCTGATCCAGTACGCCACCGAGCAGAACATCCCCATCGACGCGACTCCCAAGGCGCCGTACTCGGTGGACGAGAACATGTACCACACCAGCTACGAGGCCGGCATGCTGGAGGACCCCATGACGGCGCCCATGCAGTCCATGTTCAAGATGACGGTGGACCCCAAGGTGGCTCCGGACCAGGCCGAGACCATCCGTATCCGCTTCCACCGAGGTGTGCCCGTGGGCGTGACCAACCTCTCGACCAACAGTGCCGAAGACACGGACGCACTGTCGCTGTTCCTGGAGCTCAACCGACTGGCGGGCAAGCACGGCATCGGCCGCATCGACATTGTGGAGAACCGATTCGTTGGGATCAAGTCGCGTGGCGTGTACGAGACCCCCGGTGGCACCATCCTCCGTGCGGCGCACCTGGACCTGGAAGGCCTGTGCATGGACCGTGAGGTGATGAAGGTGCGCGACGCCATGTCGGCCAAGTTTGCCGAGTTTTGCTACAACGGTTTCTGGTTCGCGCCCGAGATGGAGTTCGTGCGCAACGCCATCGACTTCTCACAGCGCAACATCACGGGCCACGTGCATCTGGAGCTGTACAAGGGCAACGTGACCGTCATTGGTCGCCACTCGGACTTTGCTCTGTACAGTGCGGACCTTGCGTCGATGGACCAGGAAGGCGGCGGTGCCGACTTTGACTACAACCCGGCCGACGCGCAGGGCTTCATCCGCATTAACGCCACGCGCCTCAAGGCCTGGAAGAGCCGCAACGTGCCGCAGTAGAGGAGTTCGGTCGATCAGTCGGAGAACGATTGCGAAAGAAACGCAAGTGACATCTGTCTTCTGCATTGTCGTGGAAATGTGACAGAGAATCTATACCAATACGACTTCCACGCCTGCTTATAATCCACTGCATGACGAACGTGTTTCAGCATCGTATCTCATATTTACTGCGTCAGCACAATGTAGCAGGATAGCGCTTTCTCCTTCACGATTCAATGGCAACATCCCACAAAGTTCGCCCAATCAATAGCCCCCAAAAATACTGTTCCTGGTCATTCTGCTTTGTGTGTGGCAGAGCTTGCCAACCCTGGGAAATCACAATCGTATATATGAGCAGGGCGCTTTGAAGAACACATTTCCATAATTAAATTGAGCTGGGCAGTGCCCTTCACCAAGTGACGGTGAATCCAAACTCACGATTGTGGGTTGGAGGAGTTTCGATTGAGTCGTCTCAGACAAATAGCAACGCCATAAACGCAAATATAATCCATAAACGAAAATATAATCCCAAAACGGACTCTGGAAACGACTGGCTCGTCAAAGAAGCGATCCGTTTCAGTTTTGACAGAGCCAAACTGTGCCAGGCCTTCATTCTCAAACAAGACACGCCAAGGGGACAACCAAATCCATGTATGGACTTCCAAAATCGGCCTCACTGGAGACATACGAATCAACCAAGTCATTAGACGGCCTCAAGAACTCGGTAGCAGTTCGACCAAAGAAATGGACCTTTCAACGCGCACTCACGCCTGGCCACTCCGACAAACCGTTGCCCCGCAATCTGTCCTGGTTCAAAGGTCTTCAAGTCACTCAGACAGGCGAGTTTCTCACAACTGGCAATGACTGCGGGGTCGAGATGTTCCGAGACCAATTGACCAACGAGTACTCGAATGTCGGCCTGATCTCAGCCCTGTTCCTGACTATTTCGATCCCGTCCATTTTCATCTGCGACAGTTGGGACCGCGATTGGAAGAAAGCCGCGTATCTGTTTCTGATGAACATGGGCAGCGCGATCCTCGTTCTCTCGGTGCTCATGTCCGTGATTCTGCTGCTGGCGGTGCACGAATGCAACTCTGGCAACGAATTGCGCCGCTTTATGGACAAGATCGGCATGTTCTCAGCCACGCCGGTGATGTCATTTTACATTGGCGCGATCATCTTTGGCGCATTCGGCATGCCGTTTTACTGCTACGTTACCTATTACCACGGCAATTGGAACTTTCTGTTATGCGTTTACTGCATCGGGTACGGCTCCGCCACGGTCGTGCTGGTGCCAGCGCTGGCACGCATAGGTCAGGCCGTGTATTATGCCAAAGACGGACGATATGGCTGCCTTGTCATGTCCCGACCGAATGTCGAAGAAGCATTCAGTTGCTATCTGGCTGAGTTGAGGTCGGATATGAACCTGACTGAAGACCACATGGAGTGCGAGTTCATGACGTTGGAAGGCTTCAAAGAGTATTTAATGATGCAGTGTGCTGTCACGGGGTTTGCAGAGCTCACGGCCCAGCGCATCACTAGTATCTACGAAGAGAAACAAAACGAGAGACTTGCGGTAGAAAGCAACCGAGTGAAGCCAATTGCGTACACCTTGAAGGAAAGATCCGTGTGATGGATTAACGCTACAAGATCGTTCTTTAGCTTATCGTAATGCGAACGTGTATGATATATATTATCAACACCATCTAGAGATCTAAGCACAATACATGGGCGTCGATCTACTTGGTCTTGCGTAGGCTGTTCCAGAGCGCGAGAAAGCCGACGGCGCGGAAACCAATGCTGATGGCGATCAGGATCATGGCGTCTCCAAATACTGAGCGGCTCTGCATGCTGAAGTT